>BQNB010056084.1:0-38814 GCA_026074375.1 Tanacetum coccineum | reverse complement strand
CCGGCAAATCATAACCAATAACATTCGACCGCTTCTTACTTGGGTTTAGATGTATCAATCAAAACCCCAAAAATCTGCAAGCACCCAGCATTATTGTGTAAAAAACCCTAATTTAATCAGAACATTCTTCATCAAAATCATCGCATGCAAGAGTAGGTGCTTTGGATCTGAAGCGGCTTGAGAGAGAAACACGTGGGAGTGTGGAAGAAGAATCAAGAGAAAAAATAGGGCGGTGGGATAGTAGGAGAGGGTGTTATTACTGGAGGTGATAGAGGGTTGGACACAGGCCAAACCATAGGGCTGGTAAAAAACGGGTCGTAGACACCCGGTCGGGTCGGAGCGGGCACAACCCGCTGGAAAACAGATTTCCTGACTATATTTATAATGTGCAGGATAAGAATAGCTTAAATTTAAATTAATATGAGCCCAAGTGTCTCAATTCAAATGACCCAATTTTTAACAAATAGTAACCGCGGCCCAGACATAATTGTTTCTCTCATAAAAGAAGACAAACATAAACACAGACAGACACAAAGAAACAAGTAAAAATGGGGGCTGAGGCAAACGGAACAGAACAGAACCCGTCGATTGTTACGGACTCTGAACACGTGGACTCCTTGCTTGAGGTATATAACAATACAACCTCATTTTATCAAATCCATTTTGTAACAGATTTTAGGTTAATATATAAGTCATCTCAAACACCCTTTATGTTTCATGTTTTACAAGCTCAGATAGTAGCGAAAAAATAGCTTCAATCACTGCTAACTAGTTTGTTTTTTTTTCTCGAGGGCACACTTTAATAATTTTTAGAAAATACACTACAAATTGGTTCTTAGCGGGGGCAAATTAAAAAAGAAAAAGCCAGATATTTATTAGAAATTTTACACTACAAGTTTTTTCGCTAGGGGCACATGCCCCTTGTGCCACTCCTTTTCTCCGCCCCTGGCCGGACCCGGACTCAAACCAGTTAAAGCTTGGGAATGTTGAACCTGAGACCTCTCACATTTCATGATGACAGTGACAAGCCTTTTGCCACTAGACTATCCCTCAGTAGTTCCAACTAGTTTGTATTTGTAAGCGTAATTAGTAAATTGGAACTTTTTTCAAACTATGTTGCCAATTTGCTCTTTTTCTTTAGATGAGAGTCGTCTTACTTTTCGGCTGTTAAAAAAATTATAGTGGAATTTGTTAAATAAGTTTGTTTTCCTCTCTCAGGTCTAAACTGTATATTGAACTTTACCTCAACATATTGGTCATTGAGTGATATTTAATCACATATACATCATTATATAGCTTTAAAGAAATCTTTTTATCAAAACTTTTATGTTCCAACTTTTCTTGCTATACCATGTTTTCTTTCGCCGTCTGTATTATAGAATTTAGTTATAGAAATACCAACTAAATTTATAAAGGGCCAGTATTCTTAGCAAAATAGTCGTTAGGGTTTGGCAAACCATGCAATAATCTATCTGTCAATGCCAACACTACCTCAAAAGATGCTAAAGCCACATTTAAGCACAAGTAAAAGCAATTGTGACTTCTAGACTTGAAACCTGGGTTATCATTAGGACGCCACATAATTGCAGCCAAATAATATACTGGTTAGATGTTTCCACCTATCTTCTTATTTAGATCCACTAAACTGATCATGAGTAAGGGTATAGTAGTAGCATGTTCATAGACTTGTAAAGAAAATAAGTAGATCCCTACTCAATACTCTATAACTTGGCAAAAGAGAAGCTTGAAATTAGAGGACCAAGCAATATCTGAAATCATCAACTGAAACGATGTTGAACGCTAGACCTGGCAAATTTCCAACCTTTTACTTATGCACGGATCTAATGGGTAGAACATATAATTTTGGTAAAAAGGAAATGGTTCAAGTGGGGCAGAATCACTCAAAGCGTAAATTTTAATACATTGGTTGGGGTAGGATATGTCTGCATTTCACCTCCCCTTACCCCGCTTCAGCAGGATTGGGTTTGTTGTTGTTGTTGTTTGGTCTGTAAAAAAAACCATAAGAATATAACTTTCTAACTACATGGAACTCAACTTATATCTAAAAGTAAAAAACTGGACAAAAAAGTTTTCTCTATGTATCAAACTCGTCCAAGTACCGAATTTGGCCCGTTCTGACCTGAATCCAACCTGCCTATTTTCTCACCATTATCAGAAGCCATTGTTCCATCTCGCTTAGACAATGCACTTAGATGTATATGTTGGCTGACGAGTTAGAGTGAATCAATATGCGCCCATGACCATATAAGTTATAGCATATGTTGTGTTATATCAATTTTGGATCGCGAGCTGTAATAGATGCAAACCTAGTCTATTTTACTCCCTCCTAAAATATGAACATCCCTATTGGATTAGTCCTAGAATCTGTAACAACCATATTTAGTCAAAAGAGTAATCTCTGTTTTCCAATACCAACCTTTGAATCTGGGCTACTACGTAGAAAACCATATCAACATCATCAGTAAGTAGCATATATTAGTGAAAGACTGAAAGTACATTATTGAATGAAGGACTGAAAGTACATTATTGAAATAATGTAAAAAAGTATGGGTGGAAATTCTTTGCAAACTCAGGAAATTGTATTCTAAGGGAGACACTTGAATTATCTTTATTTTGAACTACGGAGATGATACCCTATGGCCTCCTGAGTTACCATGTGCTTATTTGTCACTATTTTTTATTTTTACGATGTCAAGCTGATATTTTGCTTTCTGTTAAGTAGGCTGCTAGATATAATGATCTTGACGATGTGAAAAGCTTAGCTTCTATTGGAGTTTCTCTTGATTCCAAGGATGCAGAAGGACGAACAGGTATGTTAACCTGACATTACTTGTTCCATCGATGCTCACATTTTTTCTTATAGGGTTAACTCTCTGTATAACAAATTCCTTTAACTTTCACGTTATATGACAAAAGCCCTTAAACTTTCATATAATGTGATACAACCCTCTGCGCCTCCACTGTGTTTTAATTTATAAAACCTTATAACTTCAATTGTTTGATAGATACTTTTAAAACTAAAAAATAAAAAAAACAAGAGGCTCTTTTATACTGATTACCTGATGTTAAGATTCAAGATTACCTTCGATCGAAAATTTTGAAAGTTTTAGGGGTTTTTTTTTTTTTTGGGTAAAGGGGAATGTCCCCGGTAAAATATATTACACCAAAAAACAGTTAAGTACACTGGAATGTGGCAGAAATACCACATTAACCTCAAGCAACAAAAGCTTGAACAACCACTAAAATCACTTGGGACAGGCCCCAAGTGATGCAGTTAAAGCTAAACGGGGCAAAGTTAGTTATATATCTATGCAACTAAAGCTTTTGTATAAGCATTTGGTGTATTTATGTTATGTTGGTTTGTCATTGACATGGTTGCTTGGACACACTGTAACTGAATGTGATTTATCTGCATGTTAATATGGTTTATTCTTCTGACTTTATTTTTTGGTTTTGAATTTTGGTAGCACTTCACATGGCTTCAGCAAATGGCAATATTGATATAGTGAACTATCTTATCAGCAATAAAGTGGTAAGGGAACTATCCCATGAGATAACATGGTAGTTTGTAATAATGAATATGATTGTTTTTATTTTCTTTCACATATCTCGCCTTTATTCGCATACATAAAAGTATACTTTGGGTCCTTTAATTTGTTTACATGTGTTTATTAATTGATAGATGCTTACAATTTTCATGAGACAAATCTGTAATTGTATGTTTGTATATGAGCTCCATAGCTTAACTAGAGTTGGCATGATTGGCTGGTTGGGTAATGGGTAACATTCAAAACCGGTCGTGTTGAAATTGGACATATTTTAGTATGGGCTTATACTGGCCGGGTTGGGTTGACAGTGACAACTTGTTGTCCGTTTATCATAAATAGTTTGTGTTGTTATAGTTACAATAACAATATTACTATAACAATAATAATAATAATTGTATAATAAAAAGATCTAGAACAGAAAATACACTTTGTGCAACTTTGAACCTGTTTGAACCATTCCCTCAAATCTATCTGATATGAGAAAAACACAATCCAAATCGACCATAAGTAAATGAGTCGACATTGCTGATCCTAGCTTACGCTCATCCATGATCACCATTAAGACCACAGATCGCCCAATTTAATCCCTGATTTTTTTGTTAGTGTAAACAGGAATCTCTGACATCTAGTTCGTGGCCTTTCATGACGTTTATGTAATATACAACAAAACAATGAATCTTTCTTTTGTCAATGCAGGATGTGAACGCTTGTAATGTCGAGGATAACACACCTCTTCATTGGGCTTGTCTCAATGGGCACATTGAGGTAATGTTGATTCTTTATTTTTTTCTATTAAAACAGCAATATTTGTGACCAAGTATCCTTTCTTGCCTATAGATTGTTAAGATATTGATTATAGCTGGAGCAGATGTATCAAGACTAAACAAGTATGTCACTTCTGAATTTGTTATTAGCATTACCATTTTTCAGGCATCTGCTTATTTGAGATTCAAATGTGTCTCTTTTTTTTTTACTTAGGCATGAGCAGACTCCCGTGGATGAAGCTGCAATTGGTGGAAAAATGAATGTCATTGATGCCATCAACACAGCAGTAGCACAAATTGAACTAACAAGAGCAAGCGTTTAAGAAAAATTGGAAGTTTCTACTGTTTGTAACTTTCTAAATTGCACTCTTATAAGCAAGAAATGTACTTCATATGCATTTCTATGTCTGCCAATGTTATATCTATTATGACAATACGTCATTTTAAGGTTCTAGTTGTGAAAGCTGATTTTGGTTATGAAGATCGACTTATATCTATGTGATTTCATTGTTCATAAATCTGGGTTTATGTATGTTTACGTTGCCATAAACCTTTGCTTTGGTGTTAATGGTAGACGTAACATACATGGTACTGGTAGTCGATGAAAACATATTAAGAAAATAGATACTCAGTGTAACTTTGTGATAAGTTGATGGTGTAAAATTTGGAATGGATCATGAGTTGTGATACTCGTTGTGATAATAAAGTAAAGTAAATGAAAGTGCTAAGGTTCTTAAGTCAGATTCAAGATGATGTCAAGTACTGATTTATGAACAATGTAGAACCTGTTGAACTTGAAAGAGTTCAACTAGTCGTATCAAGGAGATCTGACAATAACCTGTATGTTGAGTAGACGAATTTGACAGATGAAGAAAAAAGCTATCTTGCTAGCGTTTAAACAATATTAACATACGGAAATGTGACATACAAATATACAATCACGTGCGAACGATGCCAAGGCGGAAAAAGCAGGCATTGTTGCATGGTTCAATAATCAAATCTAGCGCACGGATGTTGTGACTGGTAAGATCAAAATGGTGATTCACAAAAAATGTCTACTCTTTGATTTCAATGATTTTTTCTTTCAGAAAGGTAAACTATCACACTCACACTTTATACATTAAAAGTATTTCACACACTTGTCTTAGACGAGACTTGAAATCACAACAACTTGGTCGTGGATCGTCTCATACCAACGGATATCGTTAAGCTACAAACTCGTTAACCTTCACGCTAATGTGGCTCGCTTTGAACGAACGAGTAAACCTCAGGAATACAGGGTCTGTTCTACCTAAAGGACAGTTTAATCCTCGGTCGTATGTGTCAGCAGTGAATGGTAAGGTTCCCTTGAATGTACCTCGTGCACCGAATGATTCTATTCCTACATTGGTTCTTGATGATTCTTGTGTTATTGAGCGTGACCTTTCGCGTCATGTTATGGGGCGTGTGAAGGAATTTAATTCCATCACCAATTTACAGACTATCTTATCCAAGGAAGGATTTCCCTCGGTTAAACTAGTTTATCTCGGTGGTCTTTGGGTGATGTTAGAATTAGATAATGTGGAATCTAAGCTTAATTTGTTGCAACACGTTGGTGTCAACTCTTGGTTTGATTCTCTTCAGGAAGCATTCCCTGATTTTGTGAGTGATGATAGGGTTGTTTGGGTTGACATTGAAGGCATTCCTCTCCACATTTGGTCACGAGATACTTTTATAAAGATTGGTAGTAAATGGGGAGAAGTTATGGATATAGAGGATAACTTTGGTTCTTCATTTGCTAGGAAACGGTTGTGCGTTAGAACTAAGCAACCTGATTCTATTTTGGAAAAATTTAAAGTGATCTTGAGAGGAAAAGTGTACATGGCTCGTGCTAAAGAATTGTTCACTTGGACCCCTACTTTTTTGGAACCCAAAAGTTCAGATTACACATCTGAAGACGAGTCTGTTTTTGGCAACAAGATTCAATCTGATGGGCTTAAGGTTGAAGGTGATGAGGAATCTGACATTGAAGGTGTTCCTGATACGATTTTTAGTGATAATTTTGATTTGTCAAAGGGTGGACATGAAGAGGTAGTTAATCAAGCGTTTGAGGATCCATTTCATATTTATGATCTTTTGAATAAGAAACCAAATGATACTAGGCATGTTGCAAGCCCATCGGTGTCACATCCTCCAGGTTTTACACCTGTTGATTCAGAGGTTCGTGAGGAGGTTAGGAATGATGAGGCTATTCCTGATACTGGAATAGTAAGGAGGCTTCACCAGTGATTAATTCTAAGCTATGTTTAACTCCAGGAAGTCGTGAGGCCTCTTTGGAGACTCGGCTGCTCAGAAATATCGGTACTCAACACAAGTTGTTCTATTCCTGGTTGTTCTCGAGGAATTGATTCGGTAGGTCACTTCTATGATATAATTTGGAGGTTTGTATGAAGGACATTCGAACATTGGTCCATGACACAAGGAGCCGCAGAGGGTTTTCATAATGATAATCATCTCTTATTAAACAATCAATTCCATGGTCCACAAGACCAAAAAGGTAGTGGGTTAGGGATTAACATTACATTATAAAGTTTAATATCCTACCTTACAGGAACCAAGATGGATCGGATTTCTCATATGAGTAAATCTGTATGTGGGGTAACTCTAATTTGATCTTCGATTTTGAAGTGAATCGGTTGGAACTCGGTGGTAACCTTGTGTATTTGAGAGGCATCCGTCGTTATGAAAGATTTGTTACAGATCAGATAATTATAATGCATTTAGGAACTTGCTCCCTTGTAATTCTAAGGTCCTTATTGTAGCAGTTTATTTGCCCACATGTAGACTTCTAGCAAACGTTTTTGTTTGGAGTATTTACGATTTCTTTCCTTTTAAAGGCGTTGGAATGGAGAGGCGATCAAAGAAGGGATTTTAATGCCGTGCTTCTAATGAAGTAAGCTCGTTATTTTTTAATAGGTCTTGTGCTAGACTTTTTGATAAATTTATTTCGAGTTCGGGTCTTGTGGATATCAATCTGGAAGGGTATACATTCACGTGGTCACATCCCTCCGCTTCTAAAATGAGCAGGTTGGATCGGTTTCTTGTTACGGAAGGTTTTTTCTCTCTTTTCCCTTCTATTTCAGCTTTATGCTTGGATCGTCACTTATCGGATCATATGCCCATTCTTCTTAGAGAGGTCAATACAGATTTTGGGCCGACTCCTTTCCGGTTTTATCATTCGTGGTTTAGCTTCGATGGGTTTGATAAAATGGTAGAGGATGCTTGGTTATCCTTTTCTCATTCCGATTCGAATAGGTTGGTCAGATTTAAAAAGAAACTCCAAGCTCTTAAATCAATTATTCGTCAATGGGTTAAAGATAAACGTTTGAAGCTGTATAATGTGAAGAGCTCTTTGAAAAAAGAGTTGAGTATTATTGATAAGGACTTGGACTCCGGTAATGTCTCTGATTCCATCCTTCTCAGACGTACGGAGTTGATGAGTAAACTTTTTGACATTAATCAATTGGAGAATAGGGATTCGATTCAGAAGTCAAAGATTCAATGGGCTATAGAAGGGGACGAGAACTCGAAATTCTTTCATGTATCTCAATAAAGAGATATATATGTCCAACGTGGTTTTTTGTTGATGTTAGCTGGTGTTTTCTGAAGCCAAGTTCGGTTAAAGATGCTTTTAAAACGTCACGTTTCGAGGCGCGTTTAAACAACCCAGTGGCCGCCCTTACTCTCAATTTTAATTTTTGATAAAAGGTTGTGTACCGCTCAAGTGGAAGATTGGATCGTCCTGTTTCTAGGACAGAAATCCGCAAGGCTGTCTGGAGTGGTGGCGAGAATAATCTCCAGGTCCCTGACGATTTACCTTCGATTTTTTTTCAGAAAATATTGCTCATAGTAGGTGGCTAGATTTTGCTGCAGCGGTAGGAACAATTTTTTCGACAAGGCATCCCCTCCCGGATGGATGTAACTCTTATACTCTTCTTTCTCTCTTTCACTTCTTTTTCTTTGTTATCTTTATTAACTCTTTTTTACTCTTTTTAACTCGTATATCTTACTCTTTTATTTTTTACTCTTACTCTTTTATCTTGGGTTTTCCTTTTAGCGCCTTGACCCAAAGTTCCCCTATGGCTCAATTTGTTACTGAATTCCGTCCTATTAGTTTTAAATAGGGTGTTGTATAATGTTATTACGAAGGTCCTGCAAATCGGTTACTATGGTGATTTGGATCGTTTGGGATCTCAGAAACCCATCGGCTTTTGATCTAATAGACAAATTGAGCGTCCTTTTATATGGAATGAAGTCTAAAATTGTGTAAAATGAAGAGGTAGCAAGCCATGTTTATATAAAGAGATTTCACTAAAGCAATGAGTCGGTTTTCCAGTTTGGATATCTCTTAATGTTCTTCATGCGATCGGTTCGGTGCCTAATTGGTTAGGTGGATTTCGTGTTCTCTTGGGGCTTCGCTAAAGGCTTCCTATGTGTAATGGAAGCCCAACTTCGGAGTTCTCGTTTCAGTTTGGGTTAAAACAAGGAGATCCCGTTGGCCACCCGTTTATTTATCCTTTATTATGAGTCCTTAACATTCTCTTTTTCCTCGTGCGTTAAGATAGGGTCTTGTTTTAAAGATTACAATTAGCAAGGGTCCGGTTAATATCTCCCATTTGTTTTAAACAGCAGTACGATGCCAGGTTCAATTGGTGAAGGTCGACTGATCGGAATTTGAAGGTATTACTTCTATCCTTAAATGTTTTCTCTCCTCGCATCAAGGTCTGAAATTAACCAATCAAAAAAGTCAGTCATCGTTATGGGTTTCGTCTAGTATTGTCGAGCAAGCTGCGGGTTTGATTGGTTGTTCGGTTATGAATAATAGCTTCCGTTATCTTGGGGTGAAGGTTGGTGAATGTATGTCTAGGAAGGTGGCTTGGGATGATACTAAAGCATAATTTTATTGTCCCCGATTGCGAAAGGGAAGGTTAAAACGCTCTCTATAAGGGGGTAACTTACCTTAGTAAAACTTTCCTTGCGCGTCACCTCTTATTATATCGTCTATTTTATAAGGTTCCAAAGGCGTCCATGAGATCTTAAGGAGCTGATCGATGAATTTCTTCAATGTGTTGATCCTCTGATAGAAAGATAACTGGGTCCTTGAGAAAAAAGTTTCTAGCTTCCAAAGAAAAGGTTTAGGGCTTCTAGCTTTATGCGCTAAATCGTCGCACTTCTTCTTAATGTGGGCTTGGCGATTCATTTCCCTAGGATAATTCATTATGGTTTCAGGTTATTCAAGCTTTATACGGGTTCGAAGTTGGAGATGCATTCTCTGAATCAACCCTCGATTTGGTGTTCCATAATTCGTGAAGTAAGGTTATTGAAAGACAAGGGATTTGACTTCATGTCCCACTGCAAGAAAAGAGTTGGCGATGGTCGTTGTACGCTGTTTTGGGAGGGCCTGGATTACTGTGTTCCTCTTCCTGGATAGTTTTTCCGCTTCTTATGCTCTAGAAAGAACAAACTATCTCTAGTGCTGAGAAAATTGATGCCCCATTTCCTGCTTTCATCTTTTCGAAGAGAAAGGGTTTCCCCCCACCCCCCGTGGTGGTATTGAGCAGCAACAATTGGGGGGTCCCCAATTGGTTTGAATTAGTATGGGTCCGTCCTCCTCTTTATTCTTCACCGGATAGATGGTTTTTGTGAATTGTCGGTGATGGGTTTTTATACAGTAAAAGTGGTTCGTAATTTCTTGGACGATATGGCTGCTCCCGTCCCACCTGTTGTTACCAAGTTGGTCGAAGTGTATTCCGATAAAGGTGAGTATTTTTCGCTTGGCGCGCCTCGCCGAGACAGCTTGCCCGACGAATATACCTAGCCGTAGAGGAGTTGTTTTGGACTCCGTCGTATGTCACCTATTTGTAATTTCATGTGGAGAATATTAAGCATATTTTTTTCCAATGCTAGTTCGCCGGATCCTTTTTGGTAATATTGTAGGTGGTGGATCTGGATTGGGTGAGGTTTCCTTCGTTTGAGGATTGACATGTTTTGTTCTCCTCAATCCGTTTTACCGACTGTACTCTATTAAATCTTTGCTGGAAGCAGTCTTTTTAGCGGTGCTCAGTGGAGATTTGGTCGTTTCGCAATCAGGCTTATTTTGATAACTCCTCTCACCAGCGGCGGTGGTCTGTGATGAAATTGTTTTCGTATCTTTTAATTGCTTCATAATGTAATAGGGCTATCCCTTGGGTTATTTGGTTAAAAAACCCTTATTCTTTGCCTTTGTAATTTCTTTCTAGCATCTTGCTAGTTTAATAAAGTTGCCGTTCAAAAAAAAAAAATAATAATAATAATGAAGATCCACTGGAAGCAACAAATATACTTATATACCTATAATGGTAGATTGATTACATTTTATGTAGAAAGAATTCAAAGAAAATGCTTCAAACTTCAGCATTTGAAACGCAAATAGGCCCAAATCCAATCTATTTGTATTCATATATAGATTGATTACATTTTATGTAGAAAGAATTCAAAGAAAATGCTTCAAACTTCAGCATTTGAAACGCAAATAGGCCCAAATCCAATCATTTGTATTCATATATGGGCAAATGGCACAAGTATCCAACTTAAGGGTTATTTCCAATCAAGGTATTGCACTTATTTTTTTGCATAAAAAGGAGTCCAACTTATTTTTTTTGCCAATTTGGGTATTTTCGTTAAATATTTAATGATCCCGGTTTGTTACGATCTATACCTAATACCTTATATACCTTAGGGTGTGATATAACTGACTGTCTGGTTTTTCTGATCTAGGAAACATTTTTAGCGGAGTAAGGATCAGCGGGACCCAAAAGCTTTAGATTGGTTTGGGCAACATGTTACATGCTGTGTAAAACACTGACAATATATGATGTGCATGACATAGATAAACAAGTAATTTGATTATGCTTAGTAAATGGCATGGAGCAATTTCTTTTCACACTTTTAGGCCCGATATAATTTTGACCTTGTGATCCATTGGAAAAATGAGATGTAGAGAAACTATGATGATTAAGCTACACAACGTATTTTAGTTGAGATGTAAAACAGAAGGCTAACTGGATAAATACAAGTGCGATTTCACTTAACCTTTATATTACGTACTGTACAAAATTATTCCTATCGATGTAGGGTTGGTGGTAGAGGCGGTGCTTTGTAGTGACGATGGTGGGCACGCTTTGTGGTGGCGATGATGATTGATGGTGGTGGTAGCGGCCGGTGGACTTGAAATGTAAAACTTAACGATGATTGTTAAATATTTAACGAAAATACCTAAAATTGGCTAAAAAAAATAAGTTGAACGCCTTTTTATTCAAAAAAATAAGTGTAGTAACTTGATTGAAAATAACCATTAAGTTGGATACCTTTTTGTGTCATTTACCCTTGATATATAATTATATATTATACTAACAGGCCCACTGGTAATTAGTGAAATTGCGAGTTTTATTTTCATTACTAACATACAAAGTGTAAAATATCAAAGATAATATATTATTGATTGTGTTTTTGTGTGTTTACATAAAATGATTACATGTGTATTTATAATAAACATGTAGCTTATTTACTAAGCAATCACAACCCTAACCCTAATGGACTCAAGCCCACAATTGAGCTTGGTCCACTAAACTAGTCATTCAATACTTAGGGGGTGTTTGGCTAAGTTTATATGATGGGCTTATGAACTTATTAGTTTATATGTGTTAAATAAGCTGAAACTAAATGTTTGACTAAACTTATATAATTGGGCTTATGAGCTTATATATGGGGTTTTGGTAAGCAGTGACGGAACTTGAACGTTTTTTGTGGAGGGGCGAAATTAAAAACTATTTATTTTAAGGGGGCGATATACACTACGATGAAATTTTTGTATAAAAAATGACTAAAATCATATATAAAATGTTATAAAATATACATAGGGTCAAAAATTTTAGAGGGGCCACAACCCTTCTTGGTCCCTTCTAAGTTTCTTCCCTGTTGGTAAGTCTAAATTTTGTGGCTTATATAAGAAGAGGTAAGCTTATATAAGAATATTATATAAAAAGACTTTTGTACCCTCATTTAATAATCACATTCATTTTATTTTTATGTACTTTTTTGTCATTTTACCTTATTAATTATATAAGTTAAAACAAACACTCAACAAGGGCTTAAGAGCTTATGATGTATAAGTTATAAGCCACTAATATAACATAAAAATAAGCCCAATTCATATGCTTAGCCAAGCACCCTCATAATATTTGAACGTTGGTGCTTTTCAATTGACTCGTCCTAAGCATGGGTTTTGTAAATTATGTAAAGATATTTTAGTTTCGAAATAGACTTTCTCCTATTTACGTTGATATATATATATATATATATATATATATATATATATATATATATATATATATATATTGTTGTCGTAATCGCACACCTATAGAACCAAAATTTTACCTCTAATACTGCCTGATGTACATTATACTCAATGCAGGATTCATTTTTGAAAATATCCACTAGATCATTTATAGAACAATAACAAAAAAATCAAAGGCCATTTTATGCATTTTGTATACATACCCTACAAAAGTGGTGAAACCCTCCAAAAACCAACCCACCGCCCCTCTTTGTTTCCCTAGATCATTTTTTCTCTCTTCTCTAAATCTATATGTCGCCTCCCTTTAATAGATCCATTTTCCAGGGAAAAAAATAAATAAACATCATCGATGGCGAGCAGATCTAATGTATCGTGGTTCATCTTTCTAGTTCGGTGGAGCCGCTTGTATTGGCCAGCAGATCCCTCTTATCTCGATATAAGAATCGATTTTTTTAAAAGGTTTTAGTTTTATGTCCTTTAATTTATTAACTGATATAGACCCAAATAAACATCCAATTGTTCTCTACCTCAAGCCGTGGTTCAATAGGTAGTCTAAGGTATGCCTTGACTACATGGTACAGTGAAATTTTTCAACATGGTTACATCTTCATAAGAGCATCTCTGCCACCACCTGTTGAAATAGTACCAACACCAGATTATCAATCAATACCAAAGGTTATTATAAATCCTGAATCTAAATGAAGAGTATAGAGCGTAAAAAACAGATAAGATATTGGAAAATTGATATATTAAATAGTTTATTATTCATAGATCAGTTACCTGATTGTCTCAATCAGTCTTGTCGCAAATGATTTTAAAGGTTTTGTGATAGAATTAGAATTTGATGAAATGCTTATTGTTGTTGTTGTTGTTGCATACAGAGAGGTTGCTTATATGAATTAAGATGATGGATGGTTTAAACTTTGATGAATTTGTAATATTATTGTCTGCTTTTTATCCTAAAGCAAATATGCCTCAGACGATTGAATGCAAGCTTAACAGGTTAAAGCTTTCATCGTTTAGTCTATTCCGTTTTGCATATTTATTTTCATGTTTTACTATGAAAATCAAAAGGAAATTGGCACCTAAGTTTGGTTATGTAAATGAACTCCTTCCGCCTGTGTCTCTGATGTGGGTGAGGGTCTATCTTCAACCCAAAGTGTTGGTCCTCTTGGTTATGAATGTATAAATGAGAATGCGTCTGATGTGTCATCGATGCTGTTACCAGAGACAAAGTCACTTAATTATCAGTCTATTAGTATGCCTTTGACGGATGGTTGTTTCGATAAATGAGGAACGAGTCAGAAGGATGGTAGTGTGTTGAGTATAGGTAGTGCTATACCATTATCGATACCTTTTGATACCACTTTCTTTAGCTATGCCGCTCAAGAGAATGCCTCTATGCGTAAGTATATTACTTCCCAGCTGTGTTGTTTTCCAATAATTACAGTTTATGTGCGTTAACTTTTGCTGTCTTTTATATTTTCCAGTAAATACCTCCAAGTATACCAGTGGGATTAGTCATCATATTGTTATGCCAGAATAATGCTAAAAAGATGGGCTGGAAGTAACAAGTAGTACAATAGTTGTAACAAACAATGTAGCAACAAACATTCCTTTCACCTGTAAGCATAAATATTGCATGCACCTTTACATAAACATTAAAGATTAGGAAAAAAATTTAAAGGGGTGTTTGGATTAGCCAGCAAACATAAGCGTAAATATTGCATGCACCTTTACATAAACATTCTGGACATGTAATACAAATATTCATGAGTTTAACTAAACATATGTGTTAGTATGCGATTGTATGTACTGTGGTGCCTACAGAAGCCTGTGGTATACATGTTACTGGTGCATATAAAATCTAAGTTTTTGTTACTAGTGCATATATGTTTTTTTAATATTTATGTTTATTGGCTGATAAATAAATGCTAATATAAATGGTATCTGTTTTTTTAATGTTATGCTGATTTGCACACATTTTAGTGTTTATTAAATTATGTATATGATGTTATGATTGATCTGGGTTTACATTTAAATGTTCATGTGTTTAAATCCCAGTTTAGTTTTTCTGAATCTCGATAAGTAGCTTATCATCTTGTGTTGTGGTATTATAGGGTCGCCTTTAGAGAAGAGAAAACCTCCTCCTGCTTTAGTACGCTTGTGTCTTGGAATTATAGGCAA
Organism: Tanacetum coccineum; assembly: GCA_026074375.1. Taxonomy (NCBI): domain Eukaryota; kingdom Viridiplantae; phylum Streptophyta; class Magnoliopsida; order Asterales; family Asteraceae; genus Tanacetum; species Tanacetum coccineum. Next base: position 23,920 of record BQNB010056084.1, on the reverse strand, counting down.
ACATCTCGAGGATGTTTTCGATGGTTTGGAAGTTTTAACCTCTTTTTCGCCAGATATAAAGGTACCTATTTTGGTTGTCTCATAAATATTGCAAATCATTTGCACTATAGTAATTACTGCTTATTTCAAACCATCTTGATAGGAGAATTTTTAGAATCCTGTACATCACTGTCTTTAGGAGAATTTTCAGAAGGTTTTTCTTGTGCAGCCTGAACAACATCTTCTACTAAAATCCTTGGCCTATGAGGGTGTAGTGTAAGCAGTATGTATTCCTTAGTAGGTTCCTTATCTTTTTCTGATGAACCTGCAACATAATGTTCTAGTGTATACTTTATCCACTTTAGTTGATTCTCTATACAACAGGAAAAATAGTTCATGTATGTGATAGAAAATTAAGATTCAAACATCGCAATCAGACCACTCCTGCTACATTAGGTTATCTTCAAGAAAAATCATGTGCATGTTCTCTTCTACTCTTTTGGTTCTTTTGTTGTATACTCTAAAAGCCTTACTAGAAGTAGAGTATCCAAGCAAATATCCTTCATCTGATTTCCCATCAAACTTGCCTAAGGGATCTAAGGTGTTTAAAAAGGGTCAAGGCACCCAAAACGGTCTCAAAAACTAAAAACTGGTGATTACCTATTAATAGTTTCATAATGGGTCTTATTTCTGTTGATTACTAATACCCTATTCAGTACATAGCAAGTAGTATTTACTGCCTCTGCCCAAAATAGGATGGGTAAAAGTGAGTCTGCTAGCATAGTTCTAGCAGCCTCAATTAGGGTCCTATTTTTTCTTTCTGCAACACCATTTTGCTGTGGAGTTCTAGCCACACTAAACTCCCTTTTTATCCCTTTCTTAGCACAGAATTCATTCATAGCATGGTTCTTAAATTCTGTTCAGAATACACTTCTAAGATTTTAACTTTTAGGGTTTTCAATTGTTTTCTAAGCCTGTATAAATTTATAAAGGAACTCATTGTTTCAAAAAAATCCATACAACAAACATCATTCAATACAAATTTACTAACAAAGAAATCAAACAAACATCAAACATTTTAGAGATGTTTAAACACACACATTAGATTGTAAAGTGTATAAATAATATGATTAATATCCTTAGTAGCTAAGAAACATACCCAACTAAATCTGCTGAAATCATCAGTCACAACCAAATAGTACTTTTTCTTATTAATACTTTCTACTGAGACAGGTCCAAATAAGTCCATATGAAGTAATTCTAAGGGCTTTCTGATGGTTCTTTCTAACTTGGCCTTACAGGAGGCCTTATGTTGCTTACCCTTCTTGCAGGCAACACAAGTGTGGTCATTCACAAAAACTTTAGAAGGTAGGCCTCTAACTAGGTGTCCCTTAACAAGTTTGTTTATATTTTTGAAATTCACATGACCTAATCTCCTGTGCCACAATTTAGACTCATCTGTTGTTGCATTTGCATATAAACAAGTTATACCTCCAGAAGGAACAATGTTTTTTAAATCCAAACTGTACACTCCATTCTGTCTAGGAGCTCTAAGTACAACTTAACTTTCATCAAGAAGCTTAAAGCTAGGAGACAGGATAAGGCATTCAATGTCAGTAAAGAGGTCACTGTTTTTCTTGTCATACATTTGTGAGACAGAGAAAAGGTTAAACTTAAGTTCATCTAGAAAATAAACATCATTAAAGTCTAAATTAACAGTTCTGGTTTTACCTTTACCCGTTATTTTACCTCCTTTGGGATCACTTCCAAAAGCCACAAAGCCTCCATTATAATCTTCATAATTTGATATAAATGCTTTATTGCCATCATAATGGCTGAGCAACCACTACCACCAGTGCATGATCCTGTAAACAGATCTCTGGATTGCCCTGCACAAAAAGTAAGAGAAATCGGTATCATCTTAGGGACCCAAGTCACCACCAATCAGACTTGGATAATTCCTTCATGGGTCAACATACTCAAACTTCGTTGAGTAATTGAAAATCCTTTTTTGTTAGACCTCATGATCCCATATAATTTCCTTAGGCCCTCCAAACCACCTTGACTTCTTAAGAGCATTAATCCATCTTACCATAACCAGTATTTAACTACTGCAGCTGTGACCCAGGATTAGTCATATTTTAAAAACCCCAAGAAGTTAACAACTGTATTTTAAGTTTTTTGGTCCTAAAAGTGGTTTGTGTAGTAAACCTCTTGATTGGTGAATATGAGGCACTTTGGTCTTACATTGTCTATTCTTGGTCAATGGTCTAATAGCACAACCAGTTTTTTCTATTTTTTGGGTAAATAGTCCTAGAAGTATTACAGGCCAGCATACTAATAGCATAGCAGGTACTAACATAAGTACTGCTCTTTTCTCCCATTTGGTAGGCCTACAGAATAACAAACCTGTCTGGTTTAGTACTCCTGATGGGACAAAAGTCCTTCTTGCTTGAGGGTATTTCAAATTATTTGAAAATTTTGTTGATTAACCCTTTTAGCATTATCCCATACTGGTTTGACCACCCTTTGACCAGTATGATGCACAGTTTTCACTACAGGGTAGGGTGGTGGATCTCTTTTTGCATAAAAATCTCAATCTTTGGTGAATCCAATAATGGGGTACAGTACTCTTATAGACAAACAAGCTGTTAATTTTCTTAAGATCCATGTTCCCCGTCTTTTTCTGTAGTAAGAGTTGTGGAAGCGGGCGAGTGTGTGGAATCAACTTGATTGCTAACTGTTTGAGTCTCATTATCTTAACAAAACAAACTGTTTTTATAAAAACACAATCTCCTCATCATCTGAGTTTCCAACCTTAATGATGACTTTGTCTCTGTTAATCTTTGGTTTACACAAACTGATTCATAGGACTTGACTTTGTTTTTTTCTATTTTTTACTTCATTTGTTTACCCATAGTCACTCACTAGTTTTAGATTTACAAGTATAGTTTCTACTCAATATTTCTTTCTATGGGCATATTTCATACTAAACCTGCAAATGATATGTCAGCTCTTGGGGTTAGGAAGTTCCCTGTTATAGGAGGGGAACAACATGATACCCATCTGCTTTGGAGAACCTATCATTTGCTGGTGTGATCTCTTCATCACTTGATCTGACCTCAAAAAACACCTTACTATCTCACTATCAAGTTTTTAGATTTGTTACTTAAATACATACCATTGTGTGCCATATCCTAAACCCTTTTTTACTTTAGAACTCATTTGATTGTTGATTATTATTAATAATGACCCTTAAAATTTTTCCCAATTTTTCTATCTTAACTTTCAACTCATCTCTTTCCTTAACAACTTTTTCTAGTTCCATTTTTATTTGTTGACATATTTTTACTAGTCTTTGCACTTAAAGCTTATAGTTTTGAACTCATATTTTTCACCCCAACCAATTCATTCTTTTGCATGTCTAAGAATTCTAGATTCCTAGAGATCCTAAGGCAAACTCATAACCTGAAATTTCTATCTGCTCTGCTATGTTTTTTCTCTTTCACTATCAAAGTCTTTTGAAGAGTTTTAAAAGATTCAAACATTGTTAGAACAGTTGGTAACCTATTCATTACAGAAGAACTTAATGACTTGAGGAGGAATGGATATTAAAGCATAATTAACTGGTTCATCAAAATCATTGCTCCAGTCATAGCATCCTAGACCATCTTGAGCCACCAGTGCTTGTGATGATGTTCATATATTTTGTTAGCATTCCTTCTGCCATTATCACCATAGGATCTTTTCCTTTGGTTCTTTCTTGATTTGCATTCCTTAGCAAAATGCCCTTTCCTGTGACAGTTGTAGCATTCAACATTTGACTTATCAAAGGTAACAGGTTGTTTTCCTTTGAAATCCAAGTTCCTTCATGTCTTCTGAATGAATCTCTGCACCCTAACAGTCAACATGGCTACTTGCAATCTAATATCCAATTCTTCCAAGTCATCTTGATCAATCTGCTGCAAATCCTCATTATCAAGTGGAGGACTCGTTGTCTGTTACACAAAGAAAGAGCATACTACTTCATTAGCACCTGGAGTAGATGAAACCTGATTTGTTGAGCTAGTTCCTCCAGCAGTATTAACTTCAAAATTTCCACTAGCAGTACTAACTTCATTAGTGCTGCTTGTATTCTCAGAAGAAAGAAAAGCCAAGTTCTAAGAATTAGATGTGGAACTTAAAGACCTTTTCATCTCATCTTCATAGACCCTAAGGTTGTTGTAGAGATCATCAATATCAGTCTGGTCTATGTCTGGCTTATTTCTCATGATTAAAGCAATTTGACTCCATGAAGGAGGAAGACTTCTTAGGAACTTTTGGTTGACATCTTCCTTTGATACTTACTGGTGGCAGCTCCATGAAACCTCCAATTGACTTATAATTTTTTTAGACACCTATCATAAGCCATATCCATACTTCATTTGGTGCAGTGGTAAAGTTTTCAAACTGATATTTTAAAACATTCCTCTGCATCTTTTTGGATTCATCATTTCCTCCAAATCTTGATTTGATTGCAGCCCAGAGAGATTTAGCATCTAGAACATTATGAAACTTAAGAAGATATTCATCAAGTATTGCTAAGAGCAAGATGCTCTTAACTCTTTCCTGATTCCTTTTGCATGTTTAGTTGTTTTGGGCATCTTAGGAGCAGGAGGACCAATAGTTCTCCTGCTGGTGCAACTTCTTCTTGGAGATCTCCATCAAACATTATATCCTAGTTATGATCTGTGTGGCAAGATAATGATTGTCGCATTCTCAAGCCTCCTAAATATCATATTCCCCTTCTTGATGATAAGGAGGATTTCATTGCTATTATAGTGGAGAAGGAGAGTCTTGATCCTGCCAACTTATTTGTTTGATTGTAATCTCTTCAAATAATGGAGTTCTTCTTATTCAGAGTTTCCACACAAGCTCTGATACCACTTGTTGGATCCCTTACTGAATAGATCTTGAACCTTTAGCTTGCAAAGGGTTTGTTACTTTAGATAAATCCAAAGTAACAATAATGAAACACTGATTAAACACTATTGATTATGCGGAAACTAATCAACAATGCTAAGAAGAACAGTATTAAGAAAATACAAGAGATCTTCTATCAAACACACACTTTATATTATAGCTTGAATCGTACTAGGTTACAATCTATAACTGCTAATTGATCTCTATTGATCTATATCTATTGACTATGCCTATGGTTCCTTTTATACACCAAGAAAAACCCTAATAGGCTTACAAACCGCGTGAGGAGATAATGCATATCTATTCCTAATTTAACTCATGCATATCTCCTAACAGCACTAACTATTATATGCTAGCAGTACTAACTTACTACTAACGACACTAACTATACTAACAGTACTAACAATGTACTGGCAGTACTAACTATACACTAACAGTACTAAAGACTTAGACTATTTTCTTCAATCTTTCTCAGCAGCACTAAGTCTTCACTAGCAGCACCAATGTTGAACCAACACCAGTAAGTTGTAAAGTCTTCTAAAACCTGACACTTCTTTACGCCCCTATGTCATCTTCTAGAAAAACTCTTTATAACTATTCAAAAAGATATCGTATGGCCATACAAGAACCTTGGAGACAAAGCTATCTTCTACTTCCTTCATATTCTCTCTCACCAAATAGCTCACCAAAAAATTCTCCAACCATCATCAACTCTCTATATCTACCCTTACCACCACAAAATCCACTTCGGAACCAAATAGTGAATGAGCTCAATGAGCTTCATCCCCTGTCAAACCTCATTGACATTAAATCTTCAACAAGTCAATCAATGCTACTACTCAACACCTCCTCTTCACCTTTATTTCTTCCCTATACTACTAAAACCAGTGAACTCAACTCCGAATTTTGTCATATGCATCACAGCTAACTGATTCATGTTAAGAGATACCTCAATTGGATTAAGTCTATCATCATTGGTCCCTTCACTCAAATTTGGTCTTCTCCAAATCAACATACCTCACCAACCTCTTTGTTCAACCCCATCAAATTAACAATCACATATGTTTAATTTATCTAAAAAGAATGACTACCATCTTTGCTCATGGCATTGCCAAAGACATCAAGAATCAACTTGACTAGCACCTATGCCTCAGTTTGTAGAGTTTCTTTATGATATGGCTTTTGAACTTAGGCCTTGTTTAATTTATTGTCTCTAGTTGTGTAAGAAATTCATAGTCTTATGTATGAGCTTGCTTTATAATGAATGAATCTCTATTATAATTATGGGTGTTTTGCATGAATTATTTAGATGGCTATTTCTTCCCTATCTCTATTATTAGCCATGTATATATTTGGTCGAGATATTCTACATTTTATAATATTCTTGCGCTTGTATTTCTATCTCGGTTTTATAGCAAAATCCCATAAGCTCGGTCCCTTGGTACCCCAAACGAGGGGGAGTATACATCAAGGGCGAGTTTTGGCATCGTTGATTTCCTTTTTCTCTACCCGACGATCAACCTTTTTGGATTTGACAAAAACAAGGAGAAATGGATCAAAACTCATTAATAACTTGCAAAAATTATAATCTATCTAAAATATGTTTATATTGGTCATCATCAAAAAGTGGAAGATTGCTAATACAAAATAAAGCCAAAAAACTTATTTATACTTTTTCGACACTCTACGTTTTGAAGATGACAAAAAGAAAAAACGTCTACAATAAAATTAAACGGTTTACACGTTATTAATAGTTAAATTTCTATTCAACGTAAACACTTAGGTGATGTTTAAACAAAATCATTAAACAGATTAGTGATCAAGAAAATATTTTTTCTTAAACATTACATTTCTACAAAAGTATTTTTATAAAAATAAAAATATACAAAATATTTTTATTTATAAAAGAAATGTTTTATTTAATTATAAAAATTTGAAACTAGTTTTCCTCCCAAAACAGAAGGTTCTATACTAGTTTCAACCTTCCCCACTACAGGACAAAAATAGGAGCGTCTACCCAGGGGCGGCACCTGATAGGCAGGACGCCCCTAGATATATCTAGGACCGCCAAGACCTCCCACAGGAGACGTTGCCAGTCTGTCAAAAATATACTGCACTATTCCCTACATATTTTCACACCTCTTAGCACGAATTTTTCAGATCTCTTTCTCTCACTAAAACCTTCTTTCTTTCTCTAAATCTCTTGATCACTAACATTGTTTAATCTTGTTTTAAGTGATCAAATCTCATCTTCTCCCTTCTTCTATCAAGTGCAAGAGAAGAACACTCGTATTCGCTAAGAAACAAAGTGTTATAGATTAGTGATTTCTTACATCTTCTTCTAAGATCCAAACCTCTATTTTCTTGACCTTGTGTTGTTGTGTAAAATTGGATAGTGTATAAATCCGATAGTGTAGATCGTATGTTGGTTAGTATTTTAGTCCTTAAAATACATTGGTGAAGTGGTAGATTGGTTCTAGCTAAGATTAAAACTCGACATTTAGCTTAGTGTTGGAAAACAACGTAAGCGACGTGTAAACGGTTTTCTCCGCCTATAAATCTCGATGTTGTGGTTTGATTGTTCTATCTCTTATCTTTTACTTACTCTTTATATTTATTGTTTGTATTGTGATTGTGTTGCAAGTAGTTAGATACATTGGTTGTTTATATCGTTAGTTGATCTTGCATATATTCGAATCTAGTGTTTTTATAAGCAAAGTTGTTAAAACGCCAATTAACCAGTAACTATTCAACCCCCTCTTCTAGTTTTCACAGAAAGTATTTCTCAGGTCAACAAACTCAGTCTGGTTAATACTTTCCTCGGTGACATGTCATCAGGGAACCTTTCCTCACATATCGACTTTGTTGACTATATATTTTAGTTAATTAATTAATTAATTAACATGGTTATGGCATAGCTTTTCCCCGTGGACATGTCGTGGGGAAAAGTTATGCCAAACTATAACTTTCTTTGACTGATAATGGTGTGGGGGCCCACGTGGGCGTAGGGTAAAAAGTCGCAGGGAACGACCATACCGACGAAGCTTCTCCCTCGACAAAAGGCTTCCCGTCCGACAGTCAACGAGGAATGTTTTCCCCGAAGGATTTTTCCCCAGACAAAGATACCAAAAAGTCGCCAGGGAATATGTCGAATGTTGTAGTATTTGGAGTAATAAATGTATTAAACCCGACAATTATCCTTATTTAAGCTTCTAACTGTGACACAAACTAGAATAATCATAAAAACTATAGCATACTTTAGTTACTTCCGTACATTCCTTAAAGGGTTTAAGTCATACTTTAGAGACACTTTTTTAAATGTCCCGTTATAATACATGTATCTAATAGAGATAACTCCATCTAATACATGGACTTTTATTTATTTGCCTAATGATGATACTTGAAACTTGCATGTTTAATTATAAAATACAACAAAATTTACAATGAGGCGGAGCTAGTCGGGTGATTAGTGAGTGTTGGATCACCCCTAATCAACCCACTTTATTTATTAGTTATATAGTGTATAAGCTAATTTTTTAAATGTTATTCGCAATTAGCAACCCTTATCAATTAAAACAAATAAGAAATATCATAGCCCATTAATTTAATGGGGCTAATCTTTAATGCTTTGGTAATACCCACATAGTCATATGTACAAAACCATGTTGCATAGTGAAACTCAATATCAAGTCCTGCATTTACACCATTCACCTTTAATCTTCCATTTACCCGTAATATTTGTTTTCTCCAAAAAAAACCCTAGCCACCATTACATGAAGATCAAGCCTCGTTTCATTTATATCACCAAAAAACACGTACAAAAATCATAATCACCATGATGAACTTGCTTCCACCCAATACTTTCGTAATATTAATTGTGTTTAATCGATTTGGTTTTATAATCAAATCTATCGGTAACCAAAACCTACCAAAAGTTGGGGAAAACTGCTTTAAATAATTTGGGGTAATTTAATTATGTTTGAATCGATAAATTAACAATTATTTTTATGAATTCTCATTACATAATGTAAATTTCTGTTTTACAATTGAAACAAATTGATTTTAGATTTTATTAGTCCGCAACCTTATATTTGGAAATCACAAGCTAAGAGAGTTTTGAAATTCCTATTATTCAGAATTGTTATATGTTTGATGATTTTGAAAGTGCCACTTTTTTCTTTGTTGTAAATGCAGAACTATGCGAGAAATTCCAAGTCATGAGCATAAAAGCCAGGTTCATTTATTTTCCAAGGTATGTGTAAACAAAAATTCTCAATTGTTGTTGGTTTGAAATAAGAGTCATTAAATTTATGTTTCGTGTTTTTAGCTCTTTGGATATAATGGTGTTATTTGGATATAATAGTGTTATTTGGATAAGATAGTCTTTTTAGCTCTTTAGACACAGATTAGCGCTCATATAAGTTCATATATATGTTCTGTCTAAGCTTATTATAAGTGCTATTATAAATTATCATTTAAGTAGCAGGTGGAAATTGTTGTTGTTCGTGGATTAACCGGGTCAGCTGACGATTCGACCCAAAACGTATCCGGGCTTTTTCCCGGCTTCTTAGTGAAAAAAGGTAATAAGTATTAAGCCGTTTATTTGAGTTATGTTTGTTTAAGTCCATAACATGAGGAACAAAATTTTAATATTTGATTTCAGCTAAGCGAAGACGTCACTTCAAAAAAGTGTGTTTAAAATATAGGATACATTGTGCCACAAGTTTAATGGATTGTGTGAATCAGTCACTTCAGTTGTTCATGTCTGTGAGTTTGTGTGTGTGCAAACAAGTAATGAAATATGTAGAGCATCTTCGTGTGTATGCGCGAGTAAGTTAATGAAATCTACAAACCAAGGAGCCATTTCAACACTATTTTTTTTAAATCTACAGTTATTTAAGCACCCGGTTTTATAACCTTGCGATACACATTTTTTAGGTAAGTTAAGTAACCCTAGACAGCACTTTTTTTTACTTGGGATGGTAGCGAAAACTTAATAGAGGCATAACAGGGCGAACGAATTGGTGTTTTTCTACAGGTGCTTACGGTTAGGGATTATGCTAGCTGTAAGATATTAATATAACAAAGATTGCGTGTTCCTTACATAATGTATTTTTGCAACCAGTTATGAACGCTTACATGCTCAAAAGGTATATCATAACCTTCAACAAATTTTTTCGTCAGCTAAAAATATGCAAAGTAAAGTAGCATGATAATGCATAAACATGTTCCTGCGAGCACCCTACGTGAAACTAATTAAATCAAACTCTTCTATGGGAAAGCGACGAGCCAAACATCGTGATGCACATTTGGCGCTAGATAAAGCATACCACATAGTGATGAAGAACCATAGTAGCAATCCAACCTGCCCTACTAGTATTAACTAAAACTAGTGAAACACGGCATTGGATTCCTGAATTCCCCTCTTACCCGTCATTAATTAATATGTTCTCTACAATTAGTCATTTTTTAAAGTCTTAAAATAATATCATACCAAAGATGAACGTGCTTTGGCAATCTTTTGGAAACTAAGTTGAAATGACAACAAATAGATCCCAAGCAATGTGAAATATGATTTCTAAAGGAAGTAGAGTCAGGAGAATAGTGTAGAGGTGATCTGACATTTGAAGATGGACACAAACAAAGTCTGCGTTCATGGAGATGAGTAACAGAGGATTCCCCAGCTTTGTTATTATTCATTTGATGATCTAATTCAGAACAACGTCAACATGAAGAATGGTCGAATGGGGAGTAGCAATAGTTTCACCTGCAAGGTCGTGGGGGTCCTGCATGACAACGGAATCCAGAGTAGCAATTTCTATAGAGCTAGAGTGAACAATAACCATTTTTAGACACAAGGTAACTTTTATTTACACTTTGATAGACTAGATACGTTATTATGTCACTAGGCCTATCTGGTTAAGTTTGTTTTTGTGTGGTTTGTTACAACAGGTTAAAACAACTTCAGCATCGTATCAGGCCCCAGTGAGAGGTGAACCAGCAAGGTCACTTGTGCAAAGGACAGATGATGGAAAAACATGGTGCATTTCAAAAGGTATATCTATAAACCTTCAACAAATTTTTTCGTCAGCCAAAATATGCATAGTAAAATTGCACGAGAATGCATAATCATGTTCCTGCGAGCACCCTATGTGTACAATTTAAATCATAACTCTTCTTATGGGAATGTGACTCCAAACATCGTGATGCACATTTGGCGCTAGATAAAGCATCTGGACATTGTGTTTGAAAATCATAGGAACATCCAAACAGCCCTGCAAGTATTAGCTTTAAAACCAGTGGAAATGGCCTTGGATTTTGGAACCTCTACCACCCGTGTCAATTAAAAATAATTACACACTAATTGACATTTTCAGAATTTTGTGAGAACTTCAGTAAAAACTTTTCTTAGTATTTGCTATTTAGTAGCATCTTATTGACACGTCATCGGGCAATGATGAAACACCAAATGGAAGAGAAAGATCAAAGAGAACTTGACCATCATACGGTATTTTCTTGCTGCTTATTCTCTTATTTTTAAATCTCAATCGCTTCGTTCTTTATAACCCCTCACCTTCTATTCTGATGTAAGTAGAAAATATAGGGCATATGAGCTATTTAAGTTTTTTAAATAAGACAATATGCTGGAAAAATAACCTAATCCAAACGCCCCATAAGAGAGTTCTAATGTGTGTTTTAAGTGGTTTTCAATACCAGATCAGTTTTTAAGTGCAGTATGATATGAGAGTTACATAGACCGCTGATCAGTTGTTTAAATGCTTTAAAGATACGTTTCAGGTGGTGAACTGATGGTGCCGGTTGGTACAGTCCAAAAGGGGGCTGGGTGTAAACACCGGGTCCATTTGGAGTATTTTTTCCTAGAAAAATCTGATAAAAGTAAAACCACTGCAGTAAGTTGAAATAGTTTAACATAGATGTCGTGAGGCACACATCAAACATTCTTTATAGTAATATATTTATAAAAAAATTAATGACGTATTAATACTTTTCTCAACTAAGTGGATAAAAGTTTTTAAATTGGTGAGCCGTCATAGTTTTTTGACGAATAAAAGTTTTTCTTTTTCAATCAAAGTCACTGATGGAAAAAAAATTTCAATATGTTATAGACCAACATAGATGTAATATGGATTATATGTTTATAAAGTTGTCTAACTTAGACCACAAGATTCAAACAGTAGAAGAGCTTGACCGGCAAATCCTGTTCAATAGCAAGTTTCTTGCTTTAAACCTTTAAATGCGTTCCCCACCCCCCCCCCCTGTGGCATCCTCGATTATCGAGGGCTCGACCCCCGCTCCGACCATATCCTGTCGGTCAAGTCCCATCTTGAATGAAGTTTCTATGATTGTAAGGTGTTACGTGCAAGAGATCTTTGACGTTAAAAAGGGATAAAGAATATTCATGACGATGTTAAAAATTGCATTTGGCTTGACTACAAAAGATAAGTGTAACAACTATACTATGCATTAAGCTATTGCAAATTTTAATCATGTATAGAAGTCATAAATGTATTGCATCATATATCTATGTATTATCATGTACTTATTGGGCTTGACTTTGAAATTGCACGATATAGATATGCAAAGCTTATTCATTTCAATATTTCTAGGAAAGCACCAACAATTAAAAAGATATGGCCAGCTGGATGAATTTAAAGTGTATACTTCCTTTCTCGCTGTATATGTGTTTGAACTGTCACAATGTTGTATATTATATTTGATTGATTTTAATATGCAAAACTAATCACATGCTTATTCGCCTTTGATGCATGAAGTTTGTATATGTGTTTTATACAACCGCCCATCACAACGCGCAATATTGAATCTTTATGTTTAATATAAACTGAGATGTTTTATTATTATTGTGCAAAACTAAGATGTTTAGTATTAATGATTAGTGATCAATGCATTTTTACATGTGAATTCAATTCTGTGCAACTTTTAACGCATCAACATTCTAACAAAATCATTATGCAAGCAATCACATGAGAATTTTTTTTGACACAAGCCGTGTGCATCGCACGGGTCTGCATGCCTCGTTCCCATGAAATTTCAGATAACTTAACATTTCAAATACAACATCAAAATCATTTTACATGTCAAATCACTATTTTCTAATTTAGCTTAGTTCCTAATTATTACGGCGTTAAGTTCAATCATGGGTCAAAAGAACTATAGATTCTTTTTCGGAACAACATTTTTTGTTCTAATTTTACGTTAATTTCGGTCCTTACTAACTTAAAATCCTCCCCCACCCTTGGTTACACTTGACGCTTACATGGAGGGGTGTGTTGGGTGGGTGGTGGCGGAGGTGAATGCTTGTGTGGTGGTGGACTAGTGGAGGGGATGTGTGGGGTGGTGGCGGGGGTAGCGGGGGTGTATGGTGATGGTGGGTTGTGTGGTGTGTGATGGTCGTAGTAGTGTGTCATTGTTGTGGTAGGGATGTGTGGTGGTGGAGTTTGCAGGAGAATGTGTTAAGATAATCCATGAGAGTTGAAAGGGGTGTTTTAATTTACTTTCTAGTGATATGTATACACAAGGATAAAAAAATGTACCTCATCATATCAACCGGTTTAAGAGGATGTGGCGTGTGGTTTGCGGGTAAGGCCTAGGAATCATTTCCTTTCGAGAATAACCAATTCACAACTTACGGGAAAACAAGACCAAAGTACGAAGTCCTAATCGGCACTTGAGTCCAGCAACATTAAGAAGAGAGAGAACGTAATTTTTAAGAGAGAATTTATTTTATTGGTTCTTATGGGTGGTTGTGTGTGTATTGCGAGTATTTTTAAATGATAAAAAATAGAAAAAAATCAAATTAAGAAATAATATGTTGCAATAGGTGAAGTGAAATTGAAGGAAAAATTAAAGTAAGTGTTATTTTTTTTTTTTTTTTGAACGGCAGATTATATAAAAACAAAACTAGCAAGGAGCTAGAGAATTACAAAGACAAGGATCTAGGATATTTCATCCATGAGATCCAATCAATATTATTTTTACATCTATTAGAACACCAAGTGAAAGATAATAAAACAATTTCATCAAAGAGAAGATCCAAACGCGGCCGAGAATTTCCAAATCACCCACCACATAACATAGAAGACGCCTTCCAAAACATCCTTAACAACTTTAGGAATCCGAATAGACTTAAACCAAGTAATCCACTCTTCATAAGAAGATAATTCAGGAATATCAAAATCCCACCAACGAGCAACTTTACGCCAAAGAAGCCGAGCCATAGAGCACGAGAAGAAAAGATGCGAGCAAGATTCACCAGCTAAACTACAATTAGGGCAAACACTAGAAGGGATATCGATCCCACGGAGAGATAGATTTAATCTCGTTGGGAGTTTATCCAAACAAACTTTCCAAGCGAAAATATTAATTTTTATCGGCACAACCTTCGCCCATCTAGTAGGAGAACCAACCGTAGGTAAAAGTAAATCATCAATGTATGTACGAGCCGAACTAACTAAGTACTCACCAGAAGGATCTAGTAACCACACCCATCTATCATTTGAGTTGGAGAGAATAACTGAATCAACGAGCTCAACAAGCTGAATGAATTGATCTTCTTCCACACCACCACGAGGGGCTCTACGAAAAGAAGCAATAATAATGTAAAGCTGATATAGTGAGGAAAAACTCTCAACCACACCCTCACATAATCGACAGCGATATTAGCACCAAACATAAAGTATAAGGGTGCGTTTGGTTCAAATAAGGGAATGGAGAAAGGAAATGCAAAAGGTATACTAAAGAATATAATAGGGGTATATCATTCCTTTTATGTTGCTTGGTTATAATATTAAAGGGTCAAAATATTGAAAACTTTGATGGTTTCTTGTATTTGGTTTATATTTAATGATAACAAAAAACTACAAATGACGATAAATAACAACAATAGTTAACAAAATATGCATCATTATCATTTCCAAAACCTTAAACTAACAGATCAAAACATATGTAGGCGTTGTATAAACTGGCAGCTAAAAGTCGAATACAACAAGAATGTATAACGTTTGCAGTTACTATCAATGTTTTAAAAACCGGGTCTTTAATCGACTCGGTCGAGTCACCGGGTCACCGGTTCAACCGGTTGGACCGCCGGGTCAACCCAGTCTTTCAAAAAAAAAATTTTTTTGAAATATTAGAAAAAAGTATGTATATAAATCATGAAATATTTCATATATTAAGCAAAAAAACTATTTATTAACAAATATAACATGTAAAAATAAAATTACGTCGCAAATATATACAATAAATATGCTTTATTTTGAAAAAAACACGAAAAAACCGAAACCCGGCCGGGTCTTAACGACAAATCAGTTGACCCGGTCACTCAAACCCGGCCTGGTCCTAATCGTGATATCGAAAATATGACCCCGTTTAAATATGAACCAGTTTTTTCAACCGAACCCAGGTTCAACCGGTTGACCCGGACCGTGTCGAACGGTTTCCAAAAACACTGGTTACTATGCACAAAATTCAAAACATTTATAACTCTAAGTTGATGTAGTGAATTTTTATTTGTATATAGAAGTCAAACAAAAGACACAATATGATGTATATACTTCAGAAGCTATAAAATTACAATAACACGCTTTTTAAAGTTTACATATAGACACTATCAGATAGTATTTAATAAAATAGATTTGAAACAATTTGAAAAGAAAAATCAAAATACCATAATAGAAGGATGGATATCGTGGAAATTAGGTTGTGGAGAAGTAAATGGATTTCATATCCAAATTTAATAAGTAAAGAGGGTAATACTCACCTATTAAAAACAAAGAATGATGTAGAAATAAACACCAAGCATTATTTTTGATTACCATTACTCACCCTCTAAAACCTTCTACCAAGCACCCCCTAAGTATTAGAGGAGCAGTTTTTTGATCTATGTGCCATAACTCGACATTTAAAAAACAATACGTGCATGTTGTGTGTAAACCTTATAAGTATCGTCTTATCTTACTCTTACCTAACTATAAAAAAATTGTTTTCTTTACTCCTCCGTACTATAAAATTAACAATGCATGTATGAAGTATGGTTACATTTTCTCGTGAAGGAGTGCAGGAGCGTTCTAACATTCAATATGACCCCCACCCCCTATAATTCATATATATACCCCTATTACCGGGAATTAATCACCAACACATCAATCCATGGATTTTCGTGCACCCTCGACGAAAGAACCGATATCTACACCTCCTAAACTCTTGCTCTTTTCACTACACTCGAAACAACCTACGCTACCTGACGGCCTTACTCCTCCACCATTCGCGACTGCCGCTGTCCCATTCCTATGGGAAGAAGCACCAGGAAAGCCAAGACTCGCTAAGGTGGATGATCCACCTAAGTCGAAGATCGTTAGGTCGTTAGACCTACCTCCAAGACTCATTACCACCACTAGGAGTCCTATCAATAACGGAAAGGACTCTAACAAATTAGGTAATGAAATGCACTTTACTTGACATGTTTAGGTACATAAAAGTATAAAACACTTACTGAAATGATCAAATTTTTATTAACATATTTACATGCACACAACAAGATAACTAAAACGAATCATAGCCTTGAATGTGCCCTAGACACTAGTTAAATACATTACCGGTACAACTATAAGACATAAATGTATAGGATATGATTATATGCGTGATACTTTTTATTAGGTGTGACAAATTCATTTTACTACTCTTTAAGTGTGAAACAATTAATTTTTTCTGATACTAAAATTAGGTGCACACAACTTTTCCTTGAGTTACGTGGGAAGATTTTTTCTATTTTTCGCCTATCTTATATTATATACTACGTAATCTTCCAAACAAATACTAAGTACAACAAAGAAATTACACATGCATTTTCATAAGCTTGGAGAATGGAGATATACTAAACGTGTTGTATGTTTGTTGTAGTGAGCAATGATGGAATAGAGATTATACCATCTCCTACCACTGTATTGGGCGGACCTTATGAAGGCACGTACGTTTCTCTACCGTTTGTACGGTCTCAGGAGAAGGTGGTGGCTAGTAGTAATAGTACTAAAACTAAACGAAAAGTTAGAATGCCGTTAAAGAAGTTAATGAGGAAGGAGAAATCACCCGTTAGGTTTAGTTCATGGAGGTGGGACAGTTTTAGGGATATTGATGGCGGTAAAGGGGTTAGGTCGACATCGCTTAACTTCTGCTCATGGAGATGGGATAGTTTTAGGGATAGTGGTCGTAGCGGAAACGTTGGAAGTGGTGGTTCGATATGTTCTTCCGTTGATGATCTTAAGTCATCTTTTGACTCGGGGGTTAAAAATGGGAAAGTTACAAGGAGAAGTAGTTTCACCTTTGGCAATGGTACTTCTTCTGGCATTTTGGTAAGTCTCATACCTATGGTTTGGTTTAATACTTTTATTGGTTGTTAAGTTGGTTAATTAAGTTTGTGAATTTTGTTTGAGAGTAGTAAAATGAATTTGTCACACCTAATAAAGAGTAGTAAAATGAATTGTTTGATCGTATAACTCAAGGAAAGTTGTGTGCACCTAACATATAGACCAAGGGTTAGGTGATAGGCAATGGGAATATATTAACCATTTGATGATTTTGCTAACAACAGCTTGTTAACAATCACTTTTTGAAATTTTTAGTAAAACAAAATACGATCATCAAATAAAATCATTCAAAATCATCCAAAATTAGCAACCATCTTCTAAAATTTCTCATATATAAATTCAATTATCTTTTTATTGGTCATTTTAGCGAAAATTGCGAAGAATATGTCTCAATATTACCGACTTTGTGAAAAATTTGTTGTTATCAAAAACATTTCTATTTTGCTAAAATAAATTAATTTTTCTTAGTTCGGAGAATTAAGTCTTTTCAGCAATCCACTTGATAGATTGTTTAAATTGACAGGCGAGCATGTATGGGACACTTAAACTAGCGATACCATGGCGATCACGAAGATAAGGCTTTACTATTCGTAAAACTCCCTGTATGCTCTTGAAATATCATGACAAAGTTTGTAGAAGTAAATCCAATTCATAATTACATCAAGCAACTTTGTGCATTGTGACGACTCCTAGCAACATATGTGGTTTTTAGCAGCACATCATTTTTTTCACAAGCTCTTTTTGTAGTTGCCCTCGAAACATATGCAATATCGACTTGAGAAAAAATTCGTAGAAAAAAAATACTAATAAGAGAAATAAACAGGTACATGATCAGGATTCAATTGCACTTAACTGAAGGCATTGCTCAATACATTTCAGCAAAATGACTAAACTACCCCTTGATTAACTACAAACAAAAGATGCATCAAGGAGAGTTAAAGGGGAACTAAACAACCACTATGAAACTTTAAAGGCACCAACTCATGAGACATGAATGAATGATAGCAAAATGACTAAACTACCCTTGATGATCTTCTCTTCTTATAACTTGCCTTAAAACAAGCTTGCCTTAGCTTTTTTGTTCTGATTGTTAGTTCCATCTCTGGTTGTTTCTCCATCATCCTCTTCTGCCCTTCAATCATTTCTACCTCCTCCTTCAATCCCATATCCTAGTTGACATGTCAAATACCAATTTTTTCCTTCATTATATAACAAGCTATATATATCGGAAAAAAACACGCGTGTTATAGGGTCAAATAGTTTCTCCATAAAATTAGAAAACTTTCTTTTTCGAAATTTCCATAGAGATTATAGTGCATGCACACACACAAATATGACATATACTGGCCATATGATCGTGAATGGTATAATTTGCATAATATAACTAAACAAATTTTAGAAGTGCTTGTGGGAAAAAAATGCAAGAAGAATGAAGAAACAAATCAAAAAAATTTTGTGATTTTGCACATAAAGAGCAAACATAGAAAGCAAGACATAAGAATTGTAGGAAATACCAAAAGTAGCCATTTAATATTAGTCTCATGCATGAACATGAAGCATAAAATATGGTGTTGTAGAAATTTACCTTGACAGTATGAATGAGGCATTTGAGACTTTTGAGTTTTCTATGTGGCCATCTCTTTATGTTTAGCTCTCTACATCTTTTCTTCAAGATTGTTAACCTAAAAACATTGAGATCCTTAAGCTGCCATGCTATCGGCAATTCAAAATGCCCCTAATTCTCAAACTCGAGCGGGTCTCAAACCCTCTTCCTCCCCAAAAACACTTTCGATCACCATGAATCGACAAAGTAAGCGGTAGTAGTAGACAATAAAAAAGAACAACAACACCAAACAATATAGCTACAAACCACTAGAACCATGACTTTAGGTAGTGTTGTCCATCTTTAAAAACAAAGCAAAGGCAAACCTACTCATAAAACAATCCCACACGCTAAAATCTACGAACAATAGGATCAAAATATGAAAACTCCAATGCAGAAATATTATCTTTTCCTTGTTTATCGAGCCATTCAAACAATGTGTCATCCCTGCAAAGAAATGCTTAAAGTTATTCTAACATATTATGCTTGTACAAAACTCACAAAAATGATACAATTAGACAAAAAAAAATGTTTTCATACCCAAAAGGAGTTAGATCATCTTGATGAAAGTAGTGTAACCAATAATCCATGTCAATGAGGTCTTGATCAATTGTAAGTATATACCATTTATGAGGTTAAGTTACAATAGGAGTGTAAAAGGTAATTTAAAAAAATGTGAGTTATATAAAGGGGAGAAGGGGATTAATTAATGGGAAATGTGCCTACGGTTATGGGAGTTACGTGCATTATCCAATATTGAAAGTTTTAATAAATAGGGAGGAGCATAACATTTTCCAATTAACTGATTAATGATTACACTTCATCATTATTGTAGTTAAACCGGTTAAGCGTTAATTTTATACATGCGGAGTAGGAAAATGACTTCTTTAATTTGTCTTTACTAGAAATATGGTTAATTGCCTAAAAATATATTATACTTGTCATTTTTGCCATTGTATGTAGACTATTATTTTTTTTGTCATTGTGTCACTCAACTTTTGAATTCGTGCTGTTGTGTGTACTGGTGACCTACATGACCTGCTAGAGCAGGTAAAGTTAACGATCGTAGAGTAATAGTATTTTATTGCAACGTTAGTCCTTTATACAAACGATCGTTTGTAATTAACTTAAAACTTAATTTTTTTTAAAGTCTCTTTTCTTATTATTTTTAAAATTTATAAACGTTTTTTCACACATTTTAATACATATTTTTTACATATATTTTTATATACACACGCTTTTATACACACATTTTTATACATACATTTTTATACAAACGTTTTTATACACATTTTTATACACGCATTTTTAAACATATTTTAATACACACATTTTTATACACACGTTATTATACACATTTTTATACACACATTCTTATACACGTTTTTATACACATATTTTTATACACGTTTTTATACACACATTTTTATACTTGCATTTTTATACACGTTTTTATACACATGTTTTTATACACACGTTTTTACACTCACACTTTTTTATACACACATTTTTATACTTGCATTTTTATATGTGTTTGGTTTTACATCATCTTAGTGAAAGACAATAGAGATTTATTATTGATTGTGTTTTTGTGTGTTTACATAAAATGATTACATGTGTATTTATAATAAACATGTAGCTTATTTACTAAGCAATCACAACCCTAACCCTAATGGACTCAAGCCACAATAAATTTTGGTCCTACTAACTA
This sequence comes from Tanacetum coccineum, assembly GCA_026074375.1. Lineage (NCBI taxonomy): Eukaryota > Viridiplantae > Streptophyta > Magnoliopsida > Asterales > Asteraceae > Tanacetum > Tanacetum coccineum. The sequence goes on along the minus strand of BQNB010056084.1, from coordinate 3,264 downwards.
GTCATTTGATCAATACTCCCACCACAACTCCCCCCCGCAATTTGAACGGAGAGATTTTTTTGAACGAAAAGACAAATTTGGAACATATGTTGAAAGCTCGCATCTATTATTTTTTTTTCTCTAACAATCTTTATGTATATTTATTTGAGCGGAAGCATAATAGTATTTGGCAGCATAGATTGTTTGTTGCTTGCGACTTCCTCCTTTGCGTTACGATTTTTTATAAAAAACGTCATGGCTGCTATGACCTTTCGGTATGAGCGACAAATTATTTGACCAACAATTTTAAAAAACGACAATGAAACTTCTCGTGCTATAAACAAAGAGTAATAGATGGAGTAACAAATTTAATGGCTATATCAACATAATATATTGGCTACGACGGCTAGGGTTTTGGGATGCTAGTGTTTGTATTTAAAAAAAAACTAATTAAACAAACAATAAAGCCAAAAAAGTGGATCCCACCGGACGACCGACAAGTACCGGGCTGACGAGGATAGGAAATTTTATGGTGGGTTTACCTAGCTCTGAACCATGAAAGACAATAGAGATTTATTATTTGATTGTGTTTTTGTGAGGTTTAATAAAATGATTACATGAGTATGTTATAAAAAAACAAGTAGCTCATTATAGACTAGCAATCACAACCTAACCCTAAAATGACTGACACGCCCCACAATAGAAGTCATTGACCACTAAACTAGCATTAATACTTAGGGGGTGTTTGGCTATGTTTACAAGGATAGGCCTTAATGAACATATTAGTTTATTATGTTTTAAATAAATAAGCCTGAAACTAAATTTTACTAAACTTTAATATAATTGGGCTTATGAGCATTATATATTGGGGGTTTGGTAAGTCATACGGATACATAACGTTATTGTGAAATGGCGGAGAGGGGCGAAATTTGAAAACTATTTATTTTAAGGGGTGCAGATATGACACACGATGAAATTTTTTGTATAAAAAATGACTGTAAAATCATATATAAAATGATATAGAAAAAGACATAAGTACAAAAATTTATAGAGGGCCACAAACCATTCTCGAATCCCATTCCCTAAAGTTTCTCCCATATGGAAAGTCCCAAATTATGTGGACAAATAAAACAATGTGTGAGCTTATATAAGAATAAAATATAAAAAGATTTATGTACACTCAAAAAATAATTACATTCATTTTAATTTTAATGTATATATTTTTTTGTTAATATATAAAAAACCAATATTAATTATAAAATTAAAATCCAACCAACTCAACAAGGGTAAAAATAGCTAATGAAGATATAAGTTAAAGCGCCACTTATAAAACGATAAAAATAAAGCCCAAATTCATATGCTTACTAAAGCACCTCCTCATAATAAATTGAACGTTGGTGCTTTTCATTTGACCCAGCCTAAGCATGGGGTTTTATAAATTAATTAAGATATATTAGTTTCCCGAACTAGACTTTCTCCATATTTTTACGTTGATAAATATATTAATATATATTATATATATATGATATATAAATATATGAAATATAAATAAATATATATATATAAATGGTACCATTCAATTCAGAATCAAATTTTATATGTGTACAGAACTATACAAAACCATTTTTTTTGTACAGAACTTACAAAACCATTTTGGACCAATAGAAATTTAGTATTATTAAATGTTTTTCTTTAATTCAAAAGGGCATAATAGTCAAAAACATATTTTGATTTTTTCTTTTTAATTTTTTAATTAAAAAACGTTTTTATAACCACTTAAATTTAGGAATTAAAATTTTATTTTATTTTATATTTTTTTCGATAAAAAAAGCGAGTGCATATGTGTTTTTCTTAAATATTGTAAATTTCATATGTTTTTGCGTACATTTTTTTTGCTTGAATAGTAATTGCACATATGTTTCTAGTTCTTTAATCTTCGAAATTTATAACAAAAAACATAAAAATATATATGTAACCTCAAAACTAATAACAAACCAAAAACATAAATGTATAAAAAAAATTTGATATCAAATGAAATTCATTTCGAATACAAATGCAACATGTTAAATACATTGTCCACGTCAATTGAAAACATGTGTGCACTCTTCTGAAAACATATGTGCACGATTCACGATCTCTTTAAATTCATTAGAACATACATGCACGGTCCACTTTTTCATCAATTTCATTAGAACATATGAGTACTCATCCAAGAACATATGTGCACAATGTGCTTTCTTGTCGAATTTATTAGAACATATGTGCCTGTTTTCTAAAGACATATATGCACGGCTTGGAGAACATATATGCAAGGCTTCGAGAACATATGAGTATCCTTTTAAGAACATGTGTGCACGCTGCGCTTTCTCGTCAAATTCATTAGAACATATATGCACGTCACGCTGCACATTTTTGTAGGCACTAGATCTTGCTTTAACTGCATATTCAAGGAAAGATAGATGATTATTGTCATTACAAAATAACATGTACTATTGCTTAAACATAAATATGACGCTAAACAAACCATGGAATTATATATGTTAAATAAAAAATTATAGTATATTAGCTCGTTTAAAAGCGTTAAAAGTAAATTGGTAAAGATAATCCACTAAAATATGAAACAATGGTACCCATTTGTTGTAATTAACTACACATATATATATTTTTAGCAGTGCATAAGTAAAAGGTTAATCAAAGCATTGGACTAACAATATATTCTCTTCAATAAGTTTACTTGTCAAAGGTAGAACGAAAAAAAAAACATAATTAAAACCTACGCTACCAATCCTTTGTAACTTGATGTATCCCTCTTTTTCTTTGGTTTCTTGCCATGGTAGGGAGATACAAGAGTCGGCATTTTACCTCGTGGCAAGCTCTATGCAAAATGTTTTTTGGGTTCCAATGGGGCTGCCAACTTAAAAAGAATATCCCTGCCATCAACAATTCTAGTTAGTTACTATATGGCCCTGTTAGTACTAATACCTACTAGTTTATAGTAATATACGAAAAGAGTAGTACATCCCAAATTGACGAAAGGTTAGTTAAAAAAAATGACGAAAGGGTTAGTTTAATACCTGCACACGTAGTAGAGGATATGATTCAATTCCTAATGAATAATGAATAATCAACTGTTGGGATAAGTTCAAGACACTCCATTCTTGGTGCAAAATCACCAAAATCATCGATCACACCATCGGACTCGACCTCCACAAACAACACACCTTGTCCTTGACAATCGATCTCAATCCGACCATCCTCGTCTTCTTTTAGTCGCCCCGCCACCGG
>BQNB010056083.1:15691-33891 GCA_026074375.1 Tanacetum coccineum | reverse complement strand
CGGGAGACGTTGAAGTGGTGAAATGTGAAATAACTTAAGTTTATAAAAGTGATTGACTTTAGTTTATATGAGAGTATTGATGTTAACTTAAAGACATTTGAGCATATCGTTACCGCTAAGACGTTTGATCGTAAGTCGAAGGCACGTTCGTAAATTATGGTTCCTAAAAATAGAAACTTATGCACAAAATGACCTGACTAATCATAAAATAAACTCAATGCAAGTAAAAGATGACAAGAACGTTACACAACACTAACTGTTGCTAACCTAAATTTGATGATTTTCACATCCTTCCCCCATTAGAAAGAATTTCATCCTGAAATTCGACTTGATCACGCTATCGACGACATACTCGAAAATAGATGTAGGTATTTGCACTTAATTTCATCTTCACATTCCTAAGAGAATTTTGTTCCTCGTCGGGAATTCCATCAAACCTTAACGATAGGAATCCGACTATGCTTGAGTCGTTTGACTTCACGGTCCATTATCTCTAATGGATCCTCTTTTAACTACAACTTATCGGTGATATGAATCTCCTCAAGCAGAATGATGAGCGTTTCGTTTGTTACGCATTTCTTCAGGTTCGAAACGTGGAACACATCGTGTATCCCACTAATTTCTTGCAGTAATTCTAGTTTGTACGCCACTTGACCAACTCTTTCTAGAATCTGGAAAGGTCCAACGTATCTTGTGCTCATTTTTCCTCGCTTCCCAAAGAGAATTATAACTTTCCATGGCGATACTTTTATAAGCACTCTATCTCCAACCTGAAACTCTAACGGCTTTCTGCGGTTGTCAGCATAACTTTTCTGTTGGCTCCTGGCTGTTCTTAGCCTCTCTTTAATAGCTGCTATTTTGTCAACCATCTCTTGAATGATTTCTAGCCTAGTCGACTGTTGATCTCCGGGTTCTAACCAACAAAGTGGCGATCTGCATTTTCACACATATAAGGCTTTAAATTACGCGCACTATATGCTTGCGTGATAACTGTTGTTGTATGAGAATTCTTCCAAGGGTAGGTGGGTATCCTAACTGCCCCCAAAATCAATCACACAAGCTCACAACATGTCTTCCATCGTTTCAATCGTTCGTTCACTCTGACCATCTGTTTGACGGTGATAGGCAGTGCTCATATCCAGGTGTGTGCCTAAAGCCCTCTCAAGCAGTCTCCAAAAATGTAACGTAAAACGGCTATCTCTATCCGAAATGATCGAGATAGATGTCCCGTGACGTGCCACGATTTTATTGATGTAGATCTTGTTAGCCTTATTTTTAGTAAAGTGATGGTCATTATATATTCTCGAGCCTTGTATAGGAAGACGTAGTTTACGGGAACTATTCTAAGCTAATTGGGCTTAGGTGTCAGGCTAAAGCCTATTAGTTTGGCCCAATGTGGTCCAAACGATCCAAACAAGGATCCATGTCTCTTACATTATAAATACTACCCTCCTATCATGTTAGGAGGGTGTTGGTTACTCATTCTTAATTATGTAATCTTCCATTTTTCTTTCTTCCTCTTTCTCTCTCTAAAACCTCTTTCTCTCTCTAGAATTTCGTTTATTTTCCTGTGTGATGATGTATTCAATAGAGTCTATCATGTGGTATCAAGATTCTAGAAGTGTTTAGTGATTTGTGCGTGTTTAGTTTCATCAAAAACTTACAAAAGAGTATGCTTCATGTTTTTATACTTAGTTTTGCAAAAGAAATCATCAAAAAACATTCAAAAGTGTGTCTTTTAAGTGTTTTAAAAGTTGGTTTTCTGGAAAAATTTGAATGAGCCGATTTAGGCATATGATTTCACCGCTTTTGCCTCTTCACCAAAATTGCCATTTCAGCCGATTTTGCCACATCATCAAAATTCCATTTCAGCTGATTTTGCCACTTCACCAAATTTGCCATTTCAGCCGATTTTGCCACTTCACCAAATTTCCCATATCAACCGATTTTGCCAATCCATTGAATTTGCCACTTAACCGATTTTGGCATTGAACCGATTTTAGCATTGAACCGATGTTGGCATTGAACCGATTTTGACAAGATTTCTTTTGTATTTTCAAGGACTTTTAATTTACATCAAGAACAACTCATAATCACTACTCACTAAAACGATCCTAGTATATTAGTTCACATCATTTTTGTAATGTCGACTTAACAAGACATTTATGGTACTAGTTCCTAAAACTATCCACCTATGCTTAACAAAAACAACTACGTTCTATGGTCTTCTCGTCTTCTTCATTATGCAAAGAGTAAACCAAACGGAAAGCTAATCTACAATTCCCTTATACATGGTTCATATGTCAGACGAATGATTCCTGAAGCAGGTGATCCAGACTGTGAAGTTCCTATTGCTGAAACTTTTCATGAGCATATTGATGAGGAACTTACTGAAGAAGAAGTAAAGCAAATAGAAGCAGATGATCAAGCCATTCAGACTATACTCATGGGTCTTCCTGAAGACATCTATGCTGCTGTTGATAGTAGTAAAACTGCTCAGGAAATCTGGTTACGTGTTCAGCAAATGATGAAAGGTTCTGAGATTGGGGCTCAAGAGAAAAAGGCTAAGTTGTTTAATGAATGGGAAATGTTTACTTCTACTGATGAGGAATCGATTGGGTCTTACTATCATCGTTTCTCAAAGTTAATAAATGACTTCAAAAGAAACAAACATTTTCTAGAAAAGATTGCAAGCAATCTCAAGTTCCTAAACAACCTACAATAAGAATGGAGATGACATGTTACCATTTTTCACCAAACAAAGGATTTGCATGAGGTAGATTACACTTAGTTGTATGATTTCTTGAAATAAAATCAGGTGGAGGTAAATGAGCTTAAGGCAGAATGAATTGCAAGAACACATGATCCTTTAGCACTAATGGCAAATTCCAATAATCCTTACAATTATCCAGTGTTTCACCAAGATCAACCATCATAGATTACCTACATGCAACAACCACTACCCAACAACAACTACATCCCACAACCATCATTCAACTAGAACCACATACAACAACCAATGTTAAATCCTAAAGACATTTCTGATCCCACAATTGCAATGAACATGGAACTTCTACTAATGGCTAAGGCATTCAAACTCAACTATTCTACACCAACCAAAAACAACCAAAGAATTTCATCCAACCCACGTAATAGGGAGATTACTCAACTAGGTATGAATATGGGGCAAGATAGACAGATGCAGATGGTTACAGGTAATGGTGGGTATCGGTTTAGACAGTATGTTGGGCAGAGTGTAGGGAATTAGGTTATTCAAAATGCAGTTCAGAATCCAGGTGTTTAGAATGTTAAGAATCAAAATAGGCTTATTGTTGTTCTAGGGATTGCTAATCAGAATGCGGATCAAAATGGGAATGGTAATGTTTTAGCAGCACGGGCTGAAGGTAATGGTAATAGGAACAATGAAAATTAGGTAAGGTGTTACAACTGCAGAGGAATGGGTCATCTTGCTATGAACTGCATAGTCAGACTAAGGAGAAGGGATGTTACTTATATTCAGACTAAGTTGCTGATTGCTCAAAAGGAAGAAGTAGGGATTCAACTCCAAGCTGAAGAGTTTGATTTAATGGCTGCTGTAGAGGATCTTGATGAAATTAAGGAAGTCAATGCAAACTGCATCTTGATGGCTAATTTGCAGCAAGCATCGACATTGGGTACTCAAACTGACAATGCTCCCGTCTATGACTCAGATGGATCAGCTGAGGTACACCATTTTAAAAATTGTTATAATAATGATATATTTAATATGTTCACTCAAGAGGAACAGTATACTGAGTTACTCGAGCCCATTTCTGAACCACACCAAGTTCAACAGAATGACGGTATTGTTATCTCTGCGGTTTCTAGTATGGAACAAAGTGGGGGAACAATAGAACAACATCCTGCTACCTTTGAGGAAACACGTGCTTATTTTGAATCATTAAATAATAATTTAGCTGTATAAGTTGAGAAAGTCAACTCGGTCAATCGCAAAATGAAAGAAACTAATGTTGAATTGACCACTGAGCTTGCTAGATATACAAATCAAGAAAAATGTTTTGAAATCAATCAAGAAAAATATGAAAAACTTGAAAGGTGTTTTCAAAAGTCTGTTTATCAAGAGCAATGTCTTATTAAAAAGATAAATGCACTTCACTTAAGTTATGCTAAAACGATAACGACTTTGAATGAGGAAATTGCAAATTTAAATAACCAGCTTTCAAAAGAAAAATCAATTGTTTCTAATCTTCAACAAGAGAATAAAAAGTTGAATTCTTATTTCAAAATGCACGAAGACGAGCTTCTTGATAAACAAATTTAACTTGAGCAAAATATAAATGAACTAGATAACATTTTGGTCAAAACGGGTCACTCGATTCAAATGATGCACACGCTTTCACCTAAGCCAGACTTGTTTTACCACACCGAATAGAAAATGGCTTTGGGTTATCAAAATCCTTTTTATCTCAAGCAAGATCAGCAGAAACAACAGAGTTTTTATAATGGCAAAGTTTTATTAGAAAAGCATGATCCTCCTGCTATGTATGATTTGGAGAAGACACTGCAACTTGCTCAAGAGAGTCGCTTAAAAATAAAACAATTGAACAAAGAAATAAAACCAGCATATTATGCAAACATTAATCAACTTTCAGAGGTTTTTGTTTCGGTTATTTTTTTCTCAACAGGCTAAAAATCAACTGTGAATAGTTGTATTTTTCAAATCCTTCCAATGTGGGCCAGTGTTTTTTAAAAAAAATCAAACCTAACATTAAGAGTTTTCGGATGACACTACAATTCTCCAAGGTGTTTGCACAGAAATTTCTTAATGAGGTAAAAAGCACAAAAAATAAAATAAGAGGAAAAAGAAAAAGGGGGGGGATATCATTGTGACTCTTCAACGTGTTGTAAAACAAAAAATGACATTAGATATACATAATTGGTCATCTTCTGCTCATCAAGAGCTTCACAAAATTGTAAAAGATGAAATTTCCTATCGTTAACCAAGTTGATGCTAGACTTCAAAATTTTGAAATACAATTTTTTGAAAAAGCAGCTAAATTGTTCAGAACTTTCAAATCTCTTGCCAAAGAACAGATGAACCTATTGCTCAAGCATAGGTTTTGTAACATGAAATTGTGAGTCCGCTTGAGAGCAGTTGTCAGTCAGGATATTCTGTCCTATTGTGCAAAATAATTTTGATTTGTAGAAATCGAGCATCTCTTGAGAGCAATTATCAGTCAGGATATTATGTCGATTGTGCAAAGTAATTCTGTTGTAGATACATCAAATCTTCAGACTGAGCTTGAACGTACGAAAGAACGATTTGAATATTGTATCATTATAAAGGAAAATGAATATGCTAAACTTTGGAATGATTGATACAAAAAATGTAAAGAATGCAAATATGACAAAATTTCATACGTTAAAGCTTATAATGACATGCAACAAAAGATCGAACAGTTGCAAGCTCAGTTGGGAGATCTCAAGGGTAAAAGTAATGATACTCCATGTGTATCAGACACCCTTGATCCTTTGTCATAGAAACTAGAAGATGAGAACGTGTCCTTAGAGTTTCAGGTTTTGAATTATGTAAAAGAAAATGCTCATCTTAAGACCACTTACAAGAACCTTTTTGACTCCATCAATGTGACACGAACTCAAACCAAATCCATAATTGTCACTTTGCAAGAAAAATTACATAATTCAATTTATGAAAATGCCAAGTTAAGAGCCCAATTATTTGATACAGTCTCTGAACAAAAGGACACCCCAAAAGGTACGAGTGGGAATACTAAGCTTGCAAAGCAAATAATCATAAGAAAACAACCTTCATCTTCAGGAACAAAACTTTATTCTGTAACTCCTCTTCTAAAATCTAAGTTTATTCCCAAGGTTGTTGAGTCGAATGCTTTGTCAAAACTAGTCACTTCACACTCGGTACCAAACACTCGAGAATCAAAAGTTGTGAAAAATGATAATGTGATTGCCCCAAGAATGTTTAGGATTAATCCTTCTAAGACTTCTATGGTAGATAATGTTATGCCTAACAAACCTGTTAAAGCAAGCGTTAGGACAAAATTGATCACTGTTTCACAACCTCATGTCATCACTAAGAAAGATGTCAATTCCAACACAAATGGTTTACCTTTTACATGAGTAGAAAGCACTGCTAAGACCAGAAGACCACAACCTAGGAGCAATCCTAAGAATGATAGGATCCCCTCTGCGTCTAAGAGTAGTTGCCTCTCGAATAATCTTGAGAAAGTAGAAGTACACCATAGGAATTTACTGTTTTCTAAAACTCCAAACCATAGGTCATCTGCAGGTAACAACATTAAGCTTGCTGTTCGGAATGATAAATCTGAAGGTGTTTGTGCTACTTGTAAGAAATGTTTAATTACTGCTAATCATGATGAATGTGTGTTTAAGTATGTGAATGGCAAGAACTCTAGCAAGAAAAACTAAAGTGCTAATGTTTTAAAATTGCAAATCAAAAGAAACATAATTCAAATGTCAAGAAATCAAAGAAGTTAGGTTTCGAAGAAAGACTTGCTTCACCGAGGCCTAGCAAACCTAGAACTTGCCTTAGGTGGTTACCAGCTAGAATAAATTTTGACCTTTGTGGAAAAATAACTGTATCTAGTAACACTGAGAGTGAGTCTAACACATCTGTGTGTGATAATGCAAGCGCTTCTAACCCTCAAGAACCTAAAAGCAAAGGGTTTCCAAATTCTACTTATTTTCTTGGCAGGTTTATGAGACTTCGGAGGTAGACTACATGAATCCATCCACTTGTTGTTCTTTAATGTGTCTAGGAATGGCTTATGTACACTTTAGTGCATAACCCGAGCTTCAAAGAAAAAGGGGAGTGTATGCTTCAGTGCGCTTTACGTTCAAAAGAAGAGAATTCTGCTTGTTTTCAAAACAGTTGAACATAATTTTTCAAGAATTTTTCAAAAGGATTTTTTAAATCTTTTAAAATTCTGTGTTCAACACTCCCTTCTCAGGTCACTTTCAAAATTCGAATCATTCTTTATAAGTGGAACAATTTTTGAGGGGGAGCTTTGTAAAACCAAGCTTTTAATGCTTTTAGACACATTCTCTCATATCTTCTTTTGTGTGTCTAAAACATTACACAACTGTAAATATCTATCAAAAAAGCAAAATATAAAATTATAAAACCTATAAAAGCAAAATACAAAATAAAAAAATTCAAAAATACCAAAAATAATCTTCTCCGACATGTCTCTCGTTAACATTTACGCATCTAAAAATGTTGATTAATATTGACACGGGTGTATAAATGAAGTTCGAGCGAGAGTTTCTAAAAGTTTTCAAAACATGTCTCTTTAAATTTTCTCTACGACTTCTAAGTAAATGTCAGCTTAGGACTCAGACTCCCAAGAAAGGAAAATGTTCATCTATGCACATTATTCCTCAAAAACAAGAAGTTTGAATCTTCTCGGTCTTGAGCATTGTCATATAAACATTCAATGTTTTGAAAGCTTAAGAGAAGTTCTAAGGAAATGATACTTCATAAGATAAATTAAAAAATCATTTTCTTGTTGAGCACAATTTTTTCAAAATATTTTTGAAAAAGAAATTTTAAAATCGTATGCTCAACAAAGTCCCTCTCCAAGTTTTCACTATAATATTTTATTAAGGGGGAGTATAATTTCTAATAAATGAACCACTTAATATTAGTTCATTCGGCATGCAATCCTGTTATCCCATTGTTTGGTTAGTTTAAAAGTGGATCAACGTTCATTAACTTTTATTATTCACTTGTTAAATCATAAATTGTCACCACATATGCAATTTTTGAGGAGGAGAATAATGATTAAAATGTAATTAATACGGCTTAATTCGGATAATATCTTTTGAATATAAGTGCGTTCTCGACCTCGCATGTGCAAAACTCTTTCATATGTGATATAGAAAACTATCAATGTGTAATAAATGATTTCTCAAACAAGTTGATTGCTTTTTCAATAGTTTTATGGCTACAATGGAAATACCAAAGACCGACCAACTGTTGTTTCTTATGGTGTTATAAGGCGGTTAAGGTTAGGTATTTTGTTCCATGATCCAGTTAGAACTAGAGGGATCTACTCAGGGATACTCCATTGGATAGAATAGAAATCCTTAGGTATGATTGAAAAAAGGAGTAAAGTGAGATTGGGAAGAATGTTATCCAAGGCATGAGTTATCACTCGAACAAACCCAACATGGTGATAATGAGGAGGCGCTGGAACAACATTGAAGGGGTTGAAGATTTAAAAAGAAATGTAAGGATAAAGGGTGTAAAGAAAGAAGCCCTCTATACAACTTTAGGCAGAAACCAGGTTAATGCATAATCTATCGCTAATCACAAAGATGATTCTGGTATTGAAGACAAGTCCTCATGGACCCAATGATGCAATACACAACCCATCCCAGCTACTGAGGATTCTCTCAAAAGAAGTTTTTTTCATTTCTCACAGAGATCAACACGCTTCTATCGGCTTTTCCATTCCGAGATCGTTGATATTGAAAAGGTGACAGTTCGCTCCAGCCTCTGATCACCAAATAACAGAAGTGCACTTATAGAGTCTAAAGCCAATTAGATCAATCAAAAATCTCAATAGGACACAAATTCCAATATATAATTGTTGTTCATCATTAAGAACACAACTTATACAAGAGTCCTACACATTATCCTTGTGATATTTGCCAGAACATCAGAGTGATACTCTTTAGTATTCACATTGACGACGTAAATCCTTCCAGAGTCAACATCAAACAGCTCTGCGGTAGGTGACTTGCGAGATTCTATATGAATCAAGCTTGTGTCAATTAGATATCTATTTTGGACCAGTAAATGAATTGACAACTCAATCAGATATATAGTAACTATTTGATTCACTCTTACCGTTGTTTGCTTTGAGACGCTCCGGTAACGAGAATGGCTAGTGCAGCTACGAAACCCTGTCAATGAGATTATTTTGAATTCTACTTGATCACAAGTAGTATTTATACTAATTAACGGGGAGCCATGGTTATTACAACCATATTCGACGAAGTGACAAAGACACTTTCATCCATATATGTTGTTTATAACTAACCTATACATGCAGGTTTTCCTGATGGTAGCAGTATCTAGTCCATGACGAGGCAAGATTAACTACCACATGCTCATGATAAATCGACAAAGATAAATACATGATGAAAGCTTAAGTACATATGTCAAATTCTTCCGCGAACTCTGATATTCCAAATTTTCCTCAAAGAACATCAATGATAATATTGCAAGCAGATCAAGTAAAAGATCAATATTGAGGGAGATTAGTAGCAAGCTTTCAAGATAATGAGCATGTAGGTAGAGACACAAGATCACAAGATGGCATAAGATTCCAGAATAAAGATTTAAATATCTCAGAGTTTAAGATAAAGTCAAGGCTAAATACCAAGATATCAAGGTTAAAGTCACAAGATATCAAGATAAAGATCAAGATCCAAGATCATAAGCATGCAAAAGGAACTTTAAAAGAATTCCCAAGAATACAAGGCTCCAAGATTCAAGACGTCATAAGAAGTGAAGCTATAAGTGCAATGACTACCATATAGGGGGAGGTTGTTAGCCTCATTTTTAGTAAAGTGATTGTCATTATATATTCCCAAGCCTTGTATAGGAAAACGTAGTTTACAGGAATTATTCTAAGTTAATTGGGCCTAGGTGTCGGGCTAAAGCCCATTAGTTTGGCCCAATGTGGTCCAAACAATCTAAACAAGGATCCATGTCTCTTACACTATAAATACTACCCTCCTATCATGTTAGGAGGATGTTGGTTACTCATTTCTTCTCTTAGTAATCTTCTATTTTTCTCTCTTCCTCTTTCTCTCTCTAAAACCTCTTTCTCTCTCTATAATTTCTTTTAGTTTCATGTGTGATGATGTATTTGATATAGGCTAACAGATCTGTGCAAGCTTCTTGTTAATACAAATAATGTCTAAAAATGTTATTTATATTTTTTAACTTCTCTACGTTTTGATAATCACAAAAAAGAAAAACATTCTACGTAAAATTAAACATTCTAGCAGGGTCTGGCTCTGGGTTGTGTTGAATATCATTTTTGCTAGTTTGTTGTTATTACTTTCTATTATTGATATATATTGTTGAAGGGATGGTATTCCGTTCTTGGGGAGCAATTTGGAGTATGTTTTCTAGGAATATTCATGTTTTGATGCAGATTCTGGATCTTATTGTGACTGGGCTTGGAGCTTTTCAAGATTAGTATGATCAAGCTTTTTGCAAATGGCTGCTGTTATGGTATAATTATGAAGTTTTAGGATCTTTGGGTAGGAGTTGTTCTCTTTTTTCCTTACTTAAGGTTTCCTATTGGGTTTTACTTGGGTAAGTTTTTTTAAGGAGGCAATCCTACTCATTTAGCTTGTTGGGCTTTCCCTTGCTGATGATGGATAGATAGTTGTTTCTGCCTGCTGTTGAGATTAGTGTATGGTGGTGGTTCATGGTCTACTGGTTGGTCCTAGTAGATTATGATGATTCAGAGTATTCTTGTTTCTTTAGTTGGTATTTCCAATATTGTTATCTATTGTTTGTTATTTGAGCTTGGGGATTGTCCAATGCCATCTTTTTGTTTTTTGACAAAGTTGATGTATTTAGAGATGTGTCCTAAATACTTTGTATATCTTTGTTGTTTGTACTCTCTTGCCTTTTTGGCCTCATTCTTAATAAATTTACCTTTAAGAAAAAAAATTAAACGTAAACAAGTTATTAGTCGTAAATTTCTATTTCAACATAAATCACTTAAGGTATGAATAAACAAATGTTTAATTTGTTAAATGATCAAAGTTATATAGTTTTGTCTTAAAATTTACATTTCTATAAAATGTAACAAAACTTTTCTACAAAAAAAATTAGACAAAATATTTTTGGAATTATAAAAAATGTTTTATTTCAAATAAGGATAAAAAATCTACCTTAGAAAAACCTTCCTCGAATAAGGACAAAACTGGGAGCGGCCTATAAGAGGCTGACCCCCTTATAGGTACCGGTGGCCCCCTTATTGATAAAGGGGCCGACCAATGAGCTTGGGGGTCTGGCTGCACCTTTTTGCTCCTAGCTCTGTCCTATAAATAGTGGACTGTTCCACGATTTTTTTCACCTTTTGCACAATTATTCTTTCTGTCTTAAATCAGCAAACACATTTCTAATTTTTCCAAACCTTTGATCATTTAATTAACATAAGCATTTATTTCCAAGTGATCCAAGCTTGCCTCTCTAAGTGCAAGAAAAGAATACTCATAATCGACAAGATACGAAGTATTGTAGTTTAGATTGTGTCTATGTAACGTTGTTACAATGGTGGTGTTTATTGTAATTCAATCATCTCTTATATTCTTGTGTAATAGTTGGATCGGGTAGATCATGTAAGTATTTAGGTGAGTAAATACTTGTGAGAGCGGCTAGTATTTTAGGCCTCAAAATACAAGTGTAAGTAGTAGACCACCACTCTTTGAAAGTGATGGATTCATTTATTGGAAAAATATATTCGAGACTTACGTGAAATCAATATATCTGGATCTTTAACATGTTATAATCTATGCTAATTTCTTACCTACTCAAAATAATCCCGAAACTAAAAAGGATAAAATTGTACCATTTGATAAACAAAGCGATGATCTTAAAAAGGAGATTTGCTAAAAATAATGAAGCTAAAATGGTAATTTATAATGCTTTGCCACGTAAAGAATATGAAAGAATTTTTATGTATAAAACCGCAAAAGAAATTTAGGAAACTTTGATAATCACTCACCAAGAAAGTAGTTAAGTCAAAGACAATAAAATAGATCTTCTTGTTGAACAATATGAACAATTTATGATTCCGGAAGAGGAATCGATAGATAATGCTTTTGCTAGGTTTAACACTATTATTACTAGTCTAAAAGCACTTAATGAAGGTTTTTCTAGCAAAACTATGTTAGAAAATATTTTATGGCACTTCATCCTAAATGACGTGCAAAGGTTATGGCTATTGAAGAGTCGAAGAACTTGACATCACTATCACTCGACAAACATATCGGTAACTTGAAAGTTTATGAATATATTAAGAAAAATTCTGAAATACTCAAAGGCAAAAGAGAAAAAAGTATATCTCTTGCCTTAAAGGCTAAAAAGGAATCTAGTGATGAAGAAAGTTCAACTTACGCCATGGTTGTGGGAGACTTCAAGAAATTGTTTAAAAGACGAGGTATATTCGTAAGACAACCACATGACGAAAAGAAGTCGTTCCAAAGAAGTAAAGATGACAAGAACGGTAAGGGCGAAAGAAAATATTTTAGATGTGGAGATCCAAATCATCTCATCAGAGAATGTCCGAAGCCACCAAGAAGAAAAAACCAAAGGGGTTTTGTTGGAGGTTCTTGGAGTGATAGTGGCGAAGATGAGGAAGAAAAGATTGAAGACAAAACGTGTCTTATGGCTTAAACATCTAATGAGGTACTTTCTGAAACTGAAATTTAGAGTGATGATTTGTCATCAATAGATGATAGTGAATTAGATAGTGAATATCATCGTTTATGCAAAATGGGTTTAAAAGTAATATTTAAAAATTAGTCACTAAAATCTATTAAAAATAAGTTAAAGGGAGAGGTACTTGAATTAAAGAAAAAATATCTCGATTATAGAAAAACAAGGAAATCGACGTCGGATGTACAACGTTTCAAAATCTTAAAACTGAAAACGAAAAACTTAAAGTGAAAGTGTCTAAGCTAAATTAATTTAATAAAAGTACTCACTCGCTTAAGAAAATGTTAAGTTTTCAAAACCCCTCTAGAGACAAATCGGGTCTTGGTTTTAATTCGGCCGAAGCATCATCGAGCAGGACAAAACAAATAAATTTTGTAAAACCTCAAGAACCCGAAACTTCACCCGTGGAAGAAAAATCCACTAAATTAAATTCAAGTTTGAAACCTAAATATATACTTGTAAATAATATTAAGGTTCCCGTCGCAAGTGATGACGAAGTAAAACGTTTTTATAAACTGTTAGATATTAGAAAAAGACTTGGTCACCCTGTGTATTTTACCATTTATTGTAGCTCGTAGTTAAAGGTTAATCGTATGACATACAGTATTGGGCCGGGTATTAAAGCCCACATGTAAGCCTACAACCAAGGCCCTTAGGCTGGTTTTGTATCAACTATATAAGCCTCTTCCTTATGTTAGAAGAGGTGGTTAGTCATTTTATATACACGCACTTTCTCTCTCTAGAGGAGTGTGCATTTTCTTTGTTTCTCTCTCTAGCATTCGACTAATCCACTAACCATTCAATTGTGTGATGATATCCAATATTCTACAATTGGTATCAGAGCACATAGGATGATTAGATCATTTGTGTGTGCGTTTTAGTATTTGGTTTAGATCAAAAGTTGTGTTTTAGAAGGTTTTAGCTATTGTTCTTGAGTTTTATCGATTTTCATGTTTCTTGTGTTAAAGTTTATGTTTTTGTAGTTGCTATAGCCTTCTAGTACTCAGTTGTGCAAAATAATCCATGTCAAAACATTCAAAAGCGTGCTTTTTAGGTGTTTTAAGGTGTAAAAGTTTGTATTTCTTTGTAGCGGTTTGGTATTCTGTGTTCTGTTAGTCATAGCGGTTTGGTACACTATTCTGGTGGTTTTTCAGGGTCGTACACTGTTCTGGCGATTTGTCAGGATCGTACATTGTTCTAGCGATTTATCATTTCTGACAGCGGTTTGTCCTTTTAGGCAAAGGTTTGTCAGTAGCGGTTTGTCGTTTAGTGTTGCGATTTACTAGTAGCGGTTTGGTATTCATAGCGGTTTGATACCATAGTGATTTATAGGTTTTCGAAGACTATTTCTCATAGTGATTTGAGAAACAAACCTCTGCCCATTTCATTTCTAGGTAGCAGTTTGGCAGATTGTCTTCATAGCGGTTTACCATTCGCAGCGGTTTGGCAATAGCGGTTTGTTGGTAGCGGTTTGATTACTATTCCAACGGGTTGAGACACTATTTTGGATTATTTGTCTACTTTGACATTTGGACTATTTTTAAACTTAAAACCTTAACAAACTAAAACAACAAAACACTTAAGCAAACATCACCACTTTTAATAAACATTCACTAATCATTGATCGATCTAATCATATCATTTCATAATCAGTTAAAATGTCCAATCAGACAGAATATATCCAAGCGTCAAGTTTTGATACCCGCACTCCCATGCTTGACAGGACTGACTTTGAGTCATGGCAACAACGAATTTGGTTGTACTGTAAGGGAAAAGATCATGGAGAGTACATTCTTCAGTCTATTGATGAAGGCCCATTCAAGATGAGAAAGTGCAGAGACAAAATTGTAGCAGGTCCTGATGGTCCTTATCTAGGCCCAGAACAGGATAGAGTGTTTACGGACCTTTCACAACCGGAAAAGGATAGACATAAGGCTGACGTTCGTGCAACAAATTTCCTTCTTCAAGGTTTGCCAAGAGACATCTACAAACTCATTAACCATAACACAGATGCCAAATATATTTGGGATAATGTGAAGATGTTATTGGAAGGTTCTGAATTAAACAAAGATGACCGTGAATCTGAGATGTACTATGAATTTGAACACTTCGGGAAACACATGGGTGAAAACATTCATGACTACTACGTCTGGTTTACTAAGCTAATTAATGACATGAGACATATCAAGATGACCATGCCTAAAAATCAACTGAACTCTAAATTTGTAAACAACATGTTACCCTAATGGGGTAGATTTGTAACAGCAGTAAAGTTGAATAGAGTTTTAAAAGAGTCCAACCATGATCAGTTGTATGTTTACCTAAAGCAACACAAGGTGCATGCCAATGAGAATAAGATGTTAATGGAAAGACTCAACCAACACTCCAATGATCCACTTGCCCTTGTGTCTAATGTTTCACCTTATCAGTATTCTCCATCATCATCAGTTCCATCACAACCTTCATACATTCTCTCAGTCACCTACCAACCTCAGTTTGCTGATAATACACCCCTTAATACAAGTCTTTCTCCTGCGGATGAATTGCTTGACAGTTTAACTAAACAAGTTGCCCTTCTAGACTAACAATACAAAACATAATTTCCTCAAACCAATAATCAATTGAGTACCTCCTCCAATACACAAAATCAAGCTATAGTGCAGAATGGCAGGTTTGTGGTTCAAAATGTTCAGGGGAGATAGAACAGGGTTTAAGGAAACAATGCTAGGGGTGTTGGTGATGTAGGAAATGGGGGAGCTCAGAACAGAGATGGTAATACCAATGTTGGGCAAGGAAATCTAATCAAGTGTTACAACTGCAATGGGATTGGTCATATAGCAAGAAACTATAATCAGCTGAAGCGACCACAGAACTCTGACTACTTTAAGGAAAAGATGTTGCTGATGCAAGCTCAAGAAAATAAAGTAGATTTGGATGAGGAGCATCTATTTTTTCTTGCGAGTGGACAAACAACACTTTTGATGATGATGTAGACTAGGGACCAGTTTAGGATATGGCTCAGAACGAAGACAACATCTTTCAAGCTGATCAATGTGACGCATTCGACTCTGATGTTGATGAAGCTCCTACTACTCAGACAATGTTCATGGCTAATCCATCTTCTGTTGAACCAGTTTATGATAAAGCTGGTCCATCGTATGATTCAGACACTCTCTCTGAGGTACAAAATCATGATAACTATCTCGATAATATGAATGCGTATCCTAAGGAACACGAGATGAAAAATGATGTACAACTAAGAAGAAAAAGCACGATTCTGATGCATCTGCTTCTTACCAGCCCCAAGCTCAAACGCCCTCGGCTTGGAAGACTACTAACACCATAGATGTTCCTTCGAGTTGTTCCAAGCAAAAGACTACCTCTCAATCTGGACAACCTGTTGAAGATGTTCCAATTCTAGACCATGTACATTTCTCAGACACAGAGGACACTGATGCTACCCATCTTCTAAAGATCAAGCCCAGACCAGATTGGTTGAAGCCTATTCCAGAGGAAGAAAGACCGGAAACACCAGAACCGGACTGGGCTGTTCCTCTGAATGATTTACCTGAACCTGAGAACAACTGGGCCAATGCATTTGCTACATTATATAAAGACCCTAAAGAAAACAAGCTACTTTAGAAAACTTGTGATATAGGCTCATTCATCAAATGGTTTTGCCAACAGATTGGGAAGTTAAAGCTCAGCAAAGCTGATTTGGAAGGTCCAGCTTACAAGGTTGTCAGAGCATTTCACTCGAACAACATTTCCCTTTAATTTCAGATGGAAAAGTGTCACCTGCTGCTTATAAATCAGATTGATTTGGTTAACCCGAAGGGTCACCGGGTTGTACCTGACGTGAGTAAACCTTTACCTCTAGGAGGTCCACCTGGTCAGGTAACAATTCAACCACAATTCTTCTTCAATAAGGATATGGAATATCTTGTGTCAGGCAGCAAAGAAAGAAGGAGTGCTTTGTCTATATCTAAGCTGAAGGCAGCTAACTATCCAGACTTTGGGCTAGAAGAACTCGTACCGTCACTGTGGATTGAAAGTGAACGAGAATACGATATAAGTGCAGCCCATGGTATTTCTCATTGGTGGTTTAAGCATAAGGAATTCTATATTACCAAACACAGTGCCCCCTCTGATCGTCATGCAGTCAGATCTCACATGCGGATTCTCAGTGTTGTCAGTCTCAAGACAATATCCAGATACGGATACACATACTTAAAAGAGATTTTTCTACGCAGAGCTGACTATAATGAATACAAGATCTCAGAATCTGATTTCAAGAATCTGCATCCTAATGACTTTGAAGACATGTACCTGCTTCATCTTCAAGGCAAGCTCAACCATCTGTCTGGATCCGACAAAGTTAACCTGTTCAACGCAGTCAACATGTGGATTAGGAACATTGTTATCAAAAAACGTGTGGAAGACTTGCAACTCGGCATTGAGAGCTATCAGACGAAGCTCAACCTCAGAGAACCGAACTGGGATGCATCTGATTTTCTCTTCAAAGAAGATTACACCATCGTTTCTAAGCCACAGGTTAAAATCTACAGAGATAGTAATGATCAGAAGAAGATAATGAGGGAGACTGAGGTGCATAAGTTCAGTGATGACACGTTGACTAGAATTCTGGAAAAGCTAGATACATGGTTAAAGACTTCAAGCTATTCAAGTACAATCTAGGCATGGAAAAAAGAATCTAGTCTGAGGACAATAGAAGGAGGAGTAAAGAGTTTATGGAGGTGAACGAGAGAAGACTTAAGATTAGGAGAATATTAAGGAGTCTTGAAAGCTTTGTGAGTGGAAGGTTAAGAGGTGTTAACTACAGACTTATCCAGAGAACTGAATGATTTCATCATTTTGATACTCATGTCAATATCATCTTAATTTGTATAATATATCTTGTACATTATTATAAATATGTAGTGTATCTTTAGGTATTAAGTGTCAATGTATAAAGTTTTTCAAGAGTTTTTCGTTAAACTTAAAATCTTTCAAAAAATTTATACTAGACACTCACACGTACCCTCATAGATTAAGGGGGAGCTTTAATATGTTCTCTATTCAAATTGTGAATAATCAGCACATTTTTCTCCTAGTTTTATAACATATTTGAATAAATTGATATCTAAAATATCAAAGGGTTTGAAATTTTTGATAAGGGGAGAAAATGTGATTTAAATATGAAAACTGATAAAAAATGTGATTTTGTGGACTCATGTGTATACTCCATCCTCCTTGTGCTAAACATTTTCGTTTAATCGATGCACATGTTGAGAGGGAGCATTTTTGAAAATTTAAAAACAATCCAGGTACTAAAAGCTTTGATGGTTATATCATAAGTACCTGATTGAATTTTTTAATTGGTTTTTATGGCCAGGTAAACTGTACCAAAAATACCGACCATGTATTTAATTTTATCAGAGTTATAAGGTTGGTAAGGTTAGGTATTAGTTCCCATGATCCAGCCAGAACCGGAGGGATCTACATAGGGACAATCCACTAGTTAGTGTATTAGGTATGACATAAAAAAGGAGTAAAAGTGAGAATAAGGGAATAGTGCTGACTGAGATAGAGCTAGTACTGGAACAAACCCAACAAGGTACTAGTCATGAAGTCTCGGTAAGCACTGAAGGGGTTGAAGAATGAAAAAGAA
>BQNB010056083.1:0-10308 GCA_026074375.1 Tanacetum coccineum | reverse complement strand
ACTACGGGAAAATACTGATTCAGTTCGTTCAAACCAGCGGATGAGACCAACAGCCCCTTCCGTACCTTTGAACTTGAAAGGTTGGCAGCTCATAAACTCTTTGTAGCTACATTTTCTTGCTACGGGAGTTTCTCTTGGTCCGGTGTTCCTAGTGGTATTGTTAGTATTTGCCATGGTAGCAGCTTGTGCTTCCAGAGCTGCGGCAACACTATCAGCAACTAGTTTCCTGATGGCGGCCTAAGTCATGGCTGGTGCTGCAAATGTTGATGTCCTCTTGGGATCCATTCTATCCATATTTACAAGACAACACAAAATAAGAATCATATCACAAGTTATTGTCAAAATTTTTATATATAGTGATATTGAAGTTATTTGACATATCATTGTATGGATTCTTATTTTGATACAAGTTCTAACAAATAAATACACATTCTTTGATATTACATTGTAGAATATAACGGAAAATTTTGGAATGGACACTCTAACAAGCATTTAACTCATTAGGTTTCTCGGGGACTGGTTCACTTTCTAGTGGTTTCGGTATGATCCATAACGAGTTATCTAACTCTGCAAAGATAGACTCATCTGGAAGTCTTAGATTCCAAAAATTTTATGCTCAATGTCTTGATTATTAATCATATCCATGATATCTGGGTATAAAGGTTTGAGAAGACCGAATGGTAAGAACCATAGTAATCCTGGATTTATCAGGGTATGAGTAATCGTAATACCGAAAATAGGATAGACAACCACGACATACATAAATCGGTATCATGAAACAGCGAGGTATAACAGAATCATAACTTCATTATGTCATAAACAACTTGTCTACATCTTTTACATAGTCAAAATTTAACAAGTGTTATTATTTATGCCACACATCCAGTGGTTGGATTCTAACAAAAGCTGTAAATGATAAGGATCTAGTCTAGTAGTCTAGTGGTCCTCCCTTGTGGTTCTTGAGCTTATGGATCTTATTCAGAAGATTTTTCATATCTGATTGGTGGCGAACCTGTATATCCTCGATGAGTATCTCTAAAGTAGAAGTCCTGACGCGAGCAAGAACAATCTCGTCTTCATGCCTTATTTGCTCTCTCTGAAATCCAGAAATTTGGGTACGGGCTTCTTGAAGTTCGGTTTCTAGTTGGTTAAAATCTCGCTGTATGATTACTCGACCATTACCAAGACTTTTTATCTTATCTTCCATGTTCTCAATGCGCTCAAGAGGGAGCTCATCTAAGTGATTAAGAATAGTCTCGATCTGTTCCTCATGGCGCTCTAGATGCGTCTTATGAGAACTCTCTCCAATCTTAAATACATGAGGTGGGGCAGAAAAATCAGTAGAGGAGAATGATAGGAAACAGGCTCGTTTCTGAGGTGGCAGAATCTCCTCGAGAAGAAAGAAATCTCAGGGATCAAACATTGGTGATATTGGTAACACAGGAGATGGAGGCAAAACAGTTGGTGGAGCAATAAGAGCTTGTGGTAGAGGAATAGGTAATTCATTACTAGTAGCATCATATGCTTGCATGCCTTTTATATACGAATCATCGTGGAAAGGTAAGATGGCTAGTGAGGCCAAAAGATACTTAGATAAATCATCTGAAAGATTAGGAGAGGTGTTTCCCGGTAAGGCTGGTAAATAGTCCGGTGAGGCCGGAGTATAGTCAAGAGAGTGTGTAGAGGAAAAAGCATCCTCAATATCGGAATCAGATGGGACGATAATAAGGTGGTTGGATGTAGACATAACTGTGTAACAACCCAGTAGAAATAATATAAGTTATTTATATAATAGTTATGTATCTTTACATACTATTCAGGAAATGCAGTAGCACGGAGGACTTTCTTAGATGAAAAATGGTTATAGTTTAGGTTTTAACCTTGTTCTTTATAACCTCGAACCGTGTTCTTTATAACTCGGCTCTGCATTCCATCTGTAACCCCCTCTTATTTGACATATAGCAAAGTGGAAGCTAAATTGGGTATTACTAAAATGAATCAAACAGACATTAAGTATCATAGAATACGACTCAAATAGAGAAGTTTTAGAAAATTTAGTTACATTCTATTTATTTCAGAGTTTTACAATAAGGAATGGTCCCAATAATACATATGAAAAAAAGAGTTTGAATGATAACAAATTATGGACGTCCTTAAGTCTAATAGCACTCCGTGCCATAGGTTGCTCAATTACCTGAGATAAACATGCTAAAAAGGTTAACACAAAAGTTGAGTGAAATTCACAGGTTTGAAATGTAATAGTTGAATACAAGTCATCATAAGTGATAATAATTGTACAATTACAATTATCATGGAAAACAGTATTATTGACTAACGCTCTTGACACAACCGCTAACATGGTAAATCACCCCTTAATGAATTATTGAGGAACAACTGTCCTCTTGGAAAGGTAACTTGCCAAAGTTACCTATTATTCTCAAATATAGTGCGTTTGATTAACCTATGTATAGGTATAAATCACAAACGGGATTCGTCAATCCCGATAGATCTATCCACAATATTCGCGTTCACTCTCAAGTGATTAATGGTTCATGATTAAATGATATTGGCAGTAAAGGTAAACTTAGGAAATAATATACCAGGATAGCATACAGTTAGAAAATACTTATATTTATAGTTTATAGCATGTATCCCCCCCCCACGGGGTTTAGAAAAACATATAAAGGTGGGACTATGAACTCACGTTGATAAGGTAGTTGATTGATTTGAAATTTAATTCAAATGGAAGTAAACAATCTCGTCACGAAAACCTGGGTTATATTCAAAGTTTAGTTTGCTGGATTCAAAACTTTATTTCATAAATTTTAACATAATTATTCATTTGGTTTATTAACTTGTGAAAACATCATATCACTGTTCGGGCTATCATAATCTAGAGGTCAGGTAGTAAACGTTTGAGGAGCTAGGACACTTTAAATCATAAATCCAGCAACTCGTCAAAACGTCTACCCAAATGAAACCCCCTCACATTGAAAAATCCCTAGTAAACGTGATGGCGTTTTAGAATTAAATGATAAGGTTTTATCTTTTTAAGCTTCTTCAAAAGCTAGAGGATGATAAATTATGTATAACATAATTGTTCTATAGTGTTTCGATCGACGAATGCTACTGACTATGTTTTGGCTTTAATAAAATCGAGCTCTTATACATATTTAAAATATATTTTATAATTAATATAAAAATAATTACATTTTATACCCTAGAGACTTATGGAATATGGACAATATTATACAGTTGGTATATATTTATTTACATAATTTTATCCTTTATATATGATTTTTAAAACACTTAACCCTTAACTTTCAAATATGGCAAAACAAACCCCTGAAGTTTAACTTTAGGAAAATTACATTTTTGGCCCGAAAGTTTAATAATTTCAAATGTTTTGCGTTTTTATTCCAAATTCCATAATCTTTGTATTTTTGAAATCCAAATTCATTTTGCAGCTTATAACTTAATACTATAAGCTAAAATAAGTAAGTTTTACGAGCTTGAAGCTTATGAGCTTAAAAATCCAAAATGGGTTCGTTTGGTTTAGGAAAACGAAACCGTGTGGGTTTGTGGTTCAAGGCTTAAACAAGTAGCTTATACATGATCTAATAGAGCTTATTAAGGATTTAAAACAAGACAAGAGCTTATTGAACGAGTAGAAAAGCTTACTAGTACACGAATGGGTAAAATGGGTTAAAAATGAGTGAAATGAAATCCGAAACTTAGGAGATAGATCAAGGACTTCTTTTCTTCTCTTCTATGGCTTCTACTACAACTTATTCTTCTTCCTTAAACTTTCTAAGCTTGGCCAGATTATAAACTTAGGAGAGGTATTTGAGTTTAAATGGTGAATTGAAGAAGTATGTATCTGTTCGTGTATATATAGTGCAAAAGGAATAGTAGGGACCGAGTTTACTTGGTGTGGTGGACAAGTTGGATGGAGTAGGGACCAAGGTGTAGCCATGGTGACTAAGGAGAGCTAGGAAGGTAGTATGGTGAGGTGCAAGGTGTTGGTGAAGGGTGCGGCATACCAAGGAGGTGGCAAGGTTCAACTTGGTGTGCAAGTTTGTTTAAGTAGGTAATTCATAGAGGCGCTTGGGTGCTAGGGTGGTGACAAGGTGCTGAAGGTGGATAGCAAGGTTGTGAGTCATGGTAGAGTTAGGGTGGTTTCTTGGTTTAAACTTAGTTTGAGCTAGTTAGGGGGTGACAGGTTCATTAGGGTTTTTGGGTTAGGGTTTTAGGTTTTAGGACGAGTAGGGGCTGAAATGGAGGGAAAGGATGTTTAAATATTATGCATTGGAAGCTTGTAACATGTACTAGAAAGGTTGTATGAAATACCTTAGAAAATTGGAGGGAAAATGGCTAGTTTGAATGTTATGCATTACCTGGTTGTATCATGGGCTTAAAGGAGTTATACTAGAGTTTTGGAGGGAAATATAATTCAAAAGCTATGCATTGTACATTTGTACATATGCCTTATTAGTTTGTACCTTTGTTTTGTATGTAAACATTACATGTAATCGGGGTTTTGATATAAACGTTAACGTATAAAGTCCATTTTATAATAACGTTTCGAATTGTATGTTAAATAGATAACGTATGGTAAATGGGTGATTAAAACATATTGCTTAACATATTATAAGGTTTACTTGACATAAACGTCGATGAAATTGGCATTGGTAGGTTGCGTGAGCACGTTTACTTTTATAATGTAAGTTACGTTACACTATGGATGGAACAAAGCAAAAAATCTTTCCATGAAAATTGTTGCATCTAATTTAATAGATGGATATTACACTGAGGAAAATTGCATCTAATTTAATAGATAGATAATTACATAAATGAAAATTATGGGTTGTTATATACACAAGTAACCTTTTATAAAGGTAATTGGTAGACAAAGCATCAATGGTGGATCTTTATCTCGTGGTCATAAAACAAAAATCATCCATTAAAATCAAGCTAAGTTTTCCTTTTATGTTTATGAATATTTATGTTCTTTATATTGTAGTTGCCAAAAATGGTAGGTGAATAAGGTTGATTCTAGGTAGCTTATTTTTGCCACAACTTTAAAAGCTAGGAGAACTTAGAAGATTAAAGACAATTAACTTAAAGTTGGACTAAACACGCATATATGTTTAATGTAGAACTTGTGGAAATTTGTTAGTTTAAAAAATTAAACTTAGGAATGAAAATGAAAGTTATGTTCGTCATGTATAAATAAACTCATCTTAAGTCTTAAACTAAGATAAACCGGTTAGATGATCAAAGTTTTCACATTAATACATAACATCATGAGTCGCTTGTTTAATTTCTTAATGCGTATATGTAAATGCCTAAATGAAAAATCTTTTAGAACATATACAAATAAATGAAATGCATGGTTATGTTGATAACAAGTAGATGTTTAAAGAATATCTCAAAAATCAACAAGGTGATAACATGAATTTTTTTCCCACATCTACTTGCCATGATGAGTAATTAGTCACATTTAATTTGTTCACATGATTAAGTGTCTTTAAGAATACGATATGGTGACATAAATTGAGAGTTCATGGATGATATGTGATTATATGCCTACTTCTCGAAGTGATTAAATGATGATATTAGAAATGTGTTTGCATGAGAAATATATTTTGATGTTATTTGCTTACATGCCTACTTGCCATGATGCTAGTTGATTTCATGCTTATTGATAACATGCTAATTGTTTGGTAGATTATGAGCTCACAACTCCAAAATATTATCGTTAATATGATTCTAGGTGCTCAATTAATTAATTTGAATTCACACCTTACCCACTTAGGTTCGTTTGCTAGACATGCATCTTCAAAGTTAAGAAAAATAATTTTTAAAATGAGGTCATTAAAGGAATAGGTATGGTGCACATCTTCATGTTTTTTTTTTATTTAGAATAATCTAGACACTTTAGATTGTGCTTGCTTTGAATGCTATTAAGCTCTTAAAGCTTGATTTATGCACTTAGGAATTACTTGAAAGGCATGTAAAAGTTATGTTGTAGTTTTTGAGGTCGCCATATGGGTGTTAACTTTGAGAGGTTGTATTAATCTAGGGGAGAGTAATACATAGTGTTAATTACTCACTTAGGGATCCCCTCATGCAATAACTTGTCATTAGGCAGCAACTTATGCTTAGGACTTTCGTATGATTGGCATAATTATGATATTAAGTGTGCTTGATTAGTTTATACATACGTAATATGCCTACTCATCTTTGGATGTAATTAGGATTGATTTATAATTAAAAATCTATAACCCAGATTTTTGAAAAGACTTCTCACCTTAGAATTATATATGAGTCAAAAATTATACTCACATTGTTAGTGAAAGAATTACACAAAACGTCTAAACATAATGCACTCAAAGTTGCATTCATATCCAAGAAGGATTTTGAGTAGATGTCACAAATTAAGACTAAGCACCCACGTACTTAAATGTAATTAGATATCTATCATATTTCACCTTGAACATCTAGGTCTAGCTTTACACTCCTAAAGTGCTTGTATGTGAAACTATGTGCTCTAATTTAAATATGCATTATACTTACTTGAGTATGTTATATTGATGCATGATTAATAAATTTTCCCTATGAATAACTATATGATGATGTTATGCATGTGATTGCTTGAATTTATCATCATTTGGATATGTATGATATGATGTTATGCTTGAACTAATCCATGTTTTCAAGTATCTAAATGGTAAGCTAACCCATGTTGGACTTGAACATAAGTATATGTTTGTTGCTTGTGTTTTCTTGAGTTTGCTTGTTGCTAGTTGTAGCCAAGAACACTTCGAAGGTAATGCTCTTGACCCACGGATCCCCACATTGGAACAAGGGGGAGCAACGATCTAGGGGGAGCATGTGTCATGATATCTACTTTCTACTTCTACAAAGATATATACCTTCCAATCAAAGACCAAGATCCCACCTTTTTTATTTGACAAAAAGGGGAGAATGAAAGAAAAAAGCAATAGCGTACATGAGATTAGAAAATATATGTAAGACTCATAAGGTGAAGACAATGTTCAAGCTTCACTAAATTACAATGCTAATATCAAGACACAAACTACATCAACGACGGTCTTCATCTTTGATATGTTTGTAATTTTATTTGCTTTTCGAAATTTTATTTGTCATCATCAAAAAGGGGAGAGATTATTGGTGCAACATTGACTAGGATCTCCTTTATGTTTTAACGATTACAAATAAACGTTCGCAAAACGTAAAATAACAAACGATAGCCAAAATCTATAAAACAGGATTTTTGCATCTGGCGCGCTGATCACGCGTCAGCACGTGGCCAGCGTGCCACTTGCGGTTTTTGTTTTTACGGATTTGATTTTGTCGGCTTTCCTATTACCCAACACATGTGGAAACTTCAATAAAGGTATGTATATGATATTTGAGCATTTAGGAACACTCCAAATGAGGTTTAGACTTAGAGAGGAGCAAAAACGAATCCTCTTGTTTTTCAAACAAAACACCAACTAAAATCTTTTATCAAACGCCTCTAGCTAAGGCCGAAACTTCTTTCTAAACCTAGTATGATCATATTTTCAACATACCATCAAATGAAAGTATTCATTTGACCTTAATCTAGATTTACAATATGCTCTAATCACTAACGTTCATACTCCCTTTTGGTGTCAAACAAAGTCAATATGACGACTTTGTTAAACGCATCTTTCCCGTATGATATATGCTTTACCTATGTTGATCCAAAGCACTTAGCTTGTTTTCATCAAGATGTTAGAGATCAAATTCATTGTTGATTATCATGGATTAAAGTCTAAATGACTAATTAAGTTTGTGGTATTTGGAGGATAATCATGCTTTGATTTTTCTCACCTCCTTACCAATAAATATTTTACAAACTTACACATGTACAAGATGACTTACAAACTCCCTCCCTACAACACTTCCATACCATACTTCCTACAACACATTCCCTCTAATCATTTGTTAATCTCTTTTCCAACAAATGAGTAAACACTCCTTCTATACATTTCTACAACACATCCTTCTAAATCATTTGTTTACCATTCTTACCCAACAAATGATTATATCCTTTACACACTCTAAACACTCTTCTCTTAAACCATCCCATAATCACATTTGTCAACTCTTTTCTCTCTTATTGGCAATGTGATTATAAACCCAAATCAATCCTTTGATTTCATCCTAAACATCATCACCTTCATACTTCTCATCTTCAAAACCTTTTTCAAGTCTAAACTCCTCTTCAAATAAACCTTCCTCAAATAATACCCACACATGACAACTCACATTCCCTTACACAATGTACCATTCTTATACTTGTTGTACTTCTTGTTCCCTTTATTCCCAACATAGGCTCCTCCACATCCCATCAAAACATTCTCCACTACATATCCACTATTTACCTTCTTCCTCACAACTATTTGAATTTCACACACACACACACACACACACACACACACACACACACATACACATTCCACCATCCTCACATTTGATCATGCCATTTCATCAATCTAAGTTACCTCACTCTCTTCTCCTCCCTTAGATTAAAATTCAAATCTCAAATAAACACATTTCCCTCTTCAAACAAACACAATTCACTCTCTAAACAAACACACTTCTCTTTTCACCCTTGATCTTGCCACTTCATCTATCCAACTTACTCTTCACCATTTCATCTTCACCCTCCATTTTAAACAAGATCAAGAGGATCCTTTCCATCCCATCACCATCACATCATGCCAACTCATGACAACTCATTCACAACCCATTTCCAACATGTGCCTAATATATTTGAAATTTAAAATTTAAATATTCCCCCATAACATCCACCCTTTCTCTCCAAGTTAAGAATATTCCAAGAATATTCTCTTGTACCCTAACTAGCTCTTTAAACCTATAGTTGGACCCAAACTACCCTTTCTGATAGTTCTTTTCTCTCTTTACAATATCAGATAAGCAAAAGGCTTTTAAATACTTCTCAAACGCTTTTATCAAATGGCTATTTGAGTTGGTTGACCTTGAGTATAAGAATGATTGAAAGGTCATAGCGTGAAGTACAATTAGGGGTTTAACAAGAGCGGGTAATTAAAAAACCAAGAACCCAAAAAATGGTTTCGGGTCCTTGGCGCGCTTGCCATGTGTTGATACGCGGCCAACGCACCACACGCAAAAACATTTACCCATATTTGGGTTCTTGGCGTATAAGTACCCCCTCTTGGCCTTTATATTCCTCACCTTGTTCCATTCTTTCTTTCTTACTTTTCTCTTCTCCTATCATTTAATTCTAAACATCATAGTGTTCTAATCTTCTCATTCTATCATCTATTGAAGAACACATCTTCGCAAGGGAGACATACAAGTACTTAATCCACAATTGTGTATTAGTAGTAGAGGGTCTTCTTTCTCATACTCATCCTATTATAATCGGGTCTCTAGGCTAAGTTAAGGATTGATTCTTAAATCAACTTTTATATTAAATTTGGTTGTAAAGGAAGTCTTGTATCTTAGTGATCAAGCCTAGATCATTGGGGCTATAGTTGGGGTTTGGTAAGCTTCCAAGGGGAAGTTATTAGTGGTCCTAGTTAATCTAATTGATCCTAGAGGTTAAGTTAAGTCACGAGTTCTTACGGGTGGATTTCGAGGACGGAATACGATAGGTAGTGATAACATCAAATATTTAATACTTTTTGGTGGGAAAATACCCCCTAAAATACCTGCAAATGTTTCACTAACACTCGAAAACGAGATATTTTCTGTTATTTTTTAGTTTTCAGTTGAAAAGCAGGAAAGTGACAAGAAACAAGGGAAAAGGGACTTAAAATGTAAATTCTGAAGAATGTTATGGCGTAAAACAAAAAATGGTTACGCCGTAACATAAATTAAGCAAGTACGAAGATCAAGGAAGACTTTACGGCGTAACAACATATCTAATTACGCCGTAAACCTATATTTGAAAGGAAATCTCGTCAAAGTTATAGTTACAGCGTAACACCTTATCTAGTTACGCCGTAACCATGAAGATCATCACGTACATATGGAAGTTATATGAAGGTTACGGCGTAACACCATATCTGGTTACGTCGCAATAGCTGCTTAATTATGGAATGCCATGTAAGTTGGTTACAGTGTAACACCTTTACTAGTTACACCGTAACAGGTTCGATATCTATAAATAGAGGCCTCATTCAAGTTATTTCGACATCACTTCCTCCATAGCCAATTGGAGAGGCGACAAAGGCTTCCAACCTTCAAAGAATTCCACCTGGAGTC
>BQNB010056082.1:0-34608 GCA_026074375.1 Tanacetum coccineum | reverse complement strand
ATAATCAAAAAGCAACAATCATTAAGCACTTAAACAGACAGAATAAGCAATAAGCAGTTTATAGGGAAAATAGGCAGTTTAACACCAAAATTTAATCAAAAGTGTTGGGAAAATAGATTGTAACAGACTTAATACTGGTAGTATAACAGTTAAGTCTGATAGTGATAGTTAGTTCTGTTAAGTATTAAGTTAATACTGGCAGTACTAAGTTAAGTCTGGCATTACTAAGTTAGTACTGGTAGTCTTAGCAGTACTAAAGTTAGTACTAGTCATAGTTAATTCTGTTTATAGTTAAGTTTGTTTATGAAACAGAATAGTAATAGTTATCTTAGAGATATCTTAGGAGATATCTTAGGAAAGGATATGTATTATCCTTTCACACGGTTGTAAAGCCCATTAGGGTTTCCTTGGTGTATAAGAGGAACCCTAAGGCACAATGTTAATGTACAACAACGTTTTGAGAAATATCAATAGAAGCATAGAGCTTTATAGAAAATTAGTAGTATCATTTCTTCTTTACTCTTGTGTTAAGATTCCGCATTAACACTTGATAATTCATAGTCAGTGTCTCTCATATAGTTAATTTGGATTTATCCAAGTTGTCTATCGTCTTACAAAGGCTAGTCAGATCCTAAACCAAGGACCTACACTAATTCCCATACTTCAATTCGATCAAACTCATGAATTTCATATTGCATGGCTTGAATCCAACAGTCTTTTATCACGGCCATTTTGAAATTCTTTGGTTAGACTTTTGACAGTTTAGTATGGTAACAGCACCATAGAGCATCGGAAGCTAACTGTGTTTTTGTGGATACCGGACGAGAAGGATTACCAACTATATTATCAAGAGGGTGATCTTTAGATCATTTTCTGAGATGAGCTGGTGGTTGATTAGCTTGGTTGGGTTCAGCTATCTGAACATCCCCTGCGATGACCGATTGCATAACCAGGATCTCCAGTAACATGGTTTATTTGGGGATGAATGGTAGCCTGAGTAATTGGGGTATCAGACGATAGTGGTCTAACTGGCAACAACATGTTGGAATGACTGGAGGATGTATTTCCAGAATGAAGACGAGTGAAAACTTGTTGACGGTGCATCTTGAGCAAATGTTGTAAACACAGATGTACCTGGTGGAACAACATGAGCGTTAACAACAGTAGCCGAAGGAACTGGTTCATCGACTCTAGTTACTTCAAAGTATTCATCGAACATAGGTTGAAATAATAACTACAGATCCTTATCCGTCGGTAGAACATATTGGTTGCATGGACCTGATTAGGTATGAGCCCCGAACTGAATTGTCCAGGCGTCATCGACATAGGCTCGGGTCCTGAACTGATGTGTACAGGAGCCATTGTCTGATGCAGCTCATCGAATGTGAGATGAATTATTTCTATTATTCGACGGGTTCTTTTGTTGTAGATTCGAAAACCCTTCCTGCTGGGAGCATAACCAACGAAAATCCTAATGTCAGCTTTGGCTTTCAATTTACCTATATCGTCAGCTATCATTTTAGGGATAGCACAGAAGCAACCAAATACTTCGTTAATGTAAGATCAGGCTCTTTATCATGCACAAGCTCATATGGGGTTTTTGTTGTGACAGTATGGAATTAGGGATCGGATTCTGGGTGAAACAAGCATTAGCGACATCTTCTCATCTGCCCACAGAAACATCGCACTTTAGAGAATATCACATTGTACGTGCTATGCTTTCCACAAGTTGTAGATTTTCGTCTTTGAATAACCGCCGATTTGTTGAGGATTTCTCAAACAAACTTTTTGATGAAATATGCCAACATTCCTATCATAGTATATTAGACATAAACTTGGTTTTGACAAATTCCGTTCCATTATTATTCATATGTATCTGACTGTTTGAAGAACAAACTTGAATTTGCTTAAGAAAAAAAGTGATGACAAACTCTGGAGTTTCAATCCTTTGATCTCAAAAACTTAACCCTTGTAAATCTTGAGTAGTCATCACGATACTAAAATTATTTCTTCTCCCATTAATACTCTGTACTCTCAATTGGACGCACATAGGTCCATGTGAAGGTGTATGAAGTAACTATCCCATATTGTGGGGTTTTTAGATTTTAGGTTTGTGGGATATTTCTGCTTTTCCAAGTTGACAACAGCTGAGCAAAGATGATAGGCGGAGAGTTCAAACTTTAATCTCGGTAAACCTCTAACCAATCTTTTCGAGCAAACATTGATTAATGCCAAAGTTTAAATGGTTTAAAACGACGATGCCACAAACAATGATTTGAACTTGGAATCTATTGCGACAACAAGCATACTTGGAGAAGACACATCATATCATCAATATCGATATCATGTACAAATTGGATTCTACGACTACCATTAAGCAAGTCTACCCATTCATATCACGAACAAAGCAAGAATGCATACTAAAAGCAATTTCAAGATCAGAATCATAAAATTGCCCTACAGAGAACAGATTGTGTCCAAGTCCTTTCACATAGTACACTCTGGAGATCACACTGTCACCAATAACATAATCTCCATAACCCATAATAGCTTCCAACCGTATATCATACCCGAATCTTACTGTCCGCGAATGAACTTTTCCACACAAGTTTCCTTGAGCTTTGGAATGATACCCCGTCCATCAATGTTTTGAACAGCCTGAGTCCAGGATACCAAAGTAATGACTTGTACGACCTGCAATTTGAAAACAGTCGAGTGTGGAGTATTTTGGAATTTTTTGGATCCTCCCCAATTTTTGTTTGGTGTCTTTTTGGTTAGCAGATATAATAGTACATTTCACAGGGGGCTTAGTTGAAGGGCACAATTCTCCTAAGGCAAATTTCTTTCCTGTGGGTCTCCATAATAACCCAGCAATCTAAGTTTTTCCCTAAGGATAATGTTCTTTTCCTGTGGGTCTCCATTGATAACCAACATTAGCAAATAGTTTGCTATTGGTTTCCCAAACACCCGCTTGTTCTTGTTCAAAACTGTATCAGATAGTTTGCTTTTGGTTTCCAAATCTGCTTTTTCTTTATTCAAGACAATTTAACAGTGAGGTTGCATTCACAGAATCAAATATTTAACAACACATATATCATGATTTGGCATATTTAAACATTTGTTACACCGTTTTGTCACACAGATTCAGAAATCGAATTAATTATAACACACTTCGAGCTAATGCTAGTAATCAAACACTATCACTTTTGTCCAAACATACTATTTGCTTAGGGGTGGTCTTTTACAGTCTTCTAATTCACACTCTTAGCTGGCAGGTTCCTATTGTTCTTTGTATTGCAATCTAGGCTTTGAATCCGCTACTTCAGTGAAATGTTTACCTCCTGAATAAAGAAATCACCAGGGATATTAGAATGTTGAACTTTCTCTGGTGTTCTTTTTCGGTTCTGTGTGTTTTACTAGATGAAGTTCCTGGTTTAGCATTAAAAGTAACTTGCTTTTTTCCTAGAACAAAGGGTAGAGGGAGCCTTGTTTTCATCTTTTAGTGAAACTTTTTTTGGGCAAGTGCCAATCACAATATTCTAAACATTCCTGAGATAGCCTTTAGTGTATTGACAAGAATTATTTAATGAATTATCCAGTGGTTTAACTACTCTAGCTTCCTTTACAATCTCCCTAACTGTTTCTACACTCTCCTTAAGATGGTCAATATAGGTTAAATGAGCACTCCTATTGTTCTTAAAGGGAGGAGGGATGGGTTTAACATCAATGGCATACATGCCAGGCGCAGACAAACTTTTGGTTTGACAGAGTCACTAAGTGACACAAGAGTACCTTTTGATTTTCAACTGAGCCTTTAGACTCTCAATTTCAATTTAACATGGTAGATTTCTTTTCTCTAGTGTTAGCACGCTTAATCTTAATGGAGTCCATACAATTCTTGTAATGTTGTTTGAAAAAACCTTATTCTATTCTTACTCTACACATTATTTTGTTCAAACGTAATAGCCGTTGACAACTTTAAGCATTATAAAGTGTTCACCAACTTTCTATTCATTCATTTTAGAGACTTGAGCTTTCAAGTTTCTAATTGCGTTGTCCTTTTCTTGAAGCTGTGTTTCTAGAATTTTAATTCTAAAAAATGAGTCAAATTCAGGAACATCCTGAGAAGTTTGTGATTTGTTATTTCAAAAGTTTTCTTGAAGGTGTTGATATTTTAATTGCAAATTTAGGTATTCCACCTCAAGTTTGTTAAAACCTCTTATCATTTCATCATTAACATCCTTTTGATTCTCATTTTGTAATTTAGATATCTCAGCTTCAAGATCTAGACAACGTGATTGTTCAACAGCAAACATCAATTGATTCGACAAACAATTAGAAATTAGATTCTCATTTGCAATGAGAAGTGTAGAATCCAAGATCTGGACTCAACTAGAGTATAATAACAATGATCAAAACACAGCGGAATAATAATTAAGAACAAGATCAAAGTTACTAATAAGGTTTTCTTTATTGAACATAATAAAGAACTAACTACTACTACTACACTACACACGCTCTATGCGTTTCTTAGACTCTCATTGGAGAAGTCTGCTATTAATGGATGGATTGTAACCTAGACGCCTATCCTCCTTATATAGTAGAGGATGGTTACAAACCCTAGCTTACTAACAAAGTTAACTATTACATATTTGGTCCTTCATTGTTTTCCTTCTTCTCATTTCGTCTAATGAGTTTTTTGTAATCTTCAAATCTGTAATTCCCAACAATCTTCCCCTATTTGATATTACAAAACACCTGCATGAAGAAAACAATGCTAAAACATGTCATCACAATAATAAAGCTGCATACCATATAATCTTTCTTTCCCCCTTATTATAATCATCGAATAGGGCTTGTGCAACTCGTAGACCCCTTCCCCGACAAGTGATGCATGTATAATGGTTATACGTAACTTTTAACAATAAGCGGTCCCCCTTAAAAATTATACTAACCATCTGCTGTGAATCATGAACTCAGTAGCATAGATCATCTCTTTCCTTTTAGTCGAAAAAAGACATGCTTATTACAATAACCGTAACAAAATGTTCTTTTGGATATTCTTGTATTCAATATATGGCAGTGGCGCTTACATGCAATTGCGATAGTCTCGTGAGATCAGACAGGATCAACCAGAAACCACTCAATTCTTATGATCATATCTAATGTTAGTGATGAACATATCAATGACCTTGTATGGTATCATATGCCCCCCAAAATATTTGTAAAGAGAGCGCGTAACTTTTTTCCAATCAAGAATCATATCATGCACTGAATCTCCAAAACGAACTATACATATCATCATTGTTCAAGATCCAAGGGCGTCTGAGGACCTATAATACTAGTAGCAATAACAAACAGTATCGAACAAGGCAAGCAGAAGAAATCATAAGTAGACCAGTAGGAACCACAAAGCCTACCAGCAGGAACTACCAGCAGGAACCATGAACTACCAGCAGGAACCATGACCAACAATCAGCAGGAACATGATGAAACCAGCAAGAACCAAGTGACCAGTAGGGAAATTAACCCGAGTGGATCCAGAACTAAGGAATATGCTTAACATTTACTCAGATTCAGCCCACAAGAAATATGGGAAGAATATAATTCCTATTATCTGGGTAACATGACCACAAAACACCGTCCAGTAAGCCTGAAAGTATTTGGGGGAAAATAAACAATCCCGTAACGATCAGGGATTTAATATTAAAACATATCATGAGCCCAAACCACGACTTACATCATAACTGCTTCTTATTCCATAATCTATGAATTCATAACCAATCAGCCAATAAACCAAGTAGGCACACATACATACCATATGACAAGCCAGATCCAACCATATATCACACAAGACGCAGGCCCCCTCCCCCCT
Source organism: Tanacetum coccineum (assembly GCA_026074375.1). Classification (NCBI taxonomy): domain Eukaryota; kingdom Viridiplantae; phylum Streptophyta; class Magnoliopsida; order Asterales; family Asteraceae; genus Tanacetum; species Tanacetum coccineum. The sequence goes on along the minus strand of BQNB010056082.1, from coordinate 28,733 downwards.
CCCCCTCCCAACCCCATCCCCCCCATCATCCACACCCTACATACACATTCCTATTAACAACATGTTTTGACTTTTCTTGTTAAACCGCTGTTTTCCTTTGTAACTATAACGACCTCCATGCCTGCTGTTATCACACGTACACCAGCAGACCCATAAAGTAGATAAACTAAAACAGCAGAAACAAACATATAACTCGTACAGATACTTTTTTTTAAGTATCCAGACGACGCCTTAAAAGTGTCACAAAATCGTCGCAAAATCTGTCACAAAACAGCATCTCCTTCCTCCCATATGCTTTAGCAACACATGATTTGTCACTGTTTCCTGTCCGCTAATCAGTCATATAGCTGTTGCAAAACTGTCATAGATCTGTCCCATATCCATCAGCGACACTTTTTCTGTAGCAAAGTTGTCGCTAATTCATGGATCCTGCTGTTTCTTGATGTTGCTGTCACGAACAAACAACCTGCTTCTTCATCATTATCAACCGATCTGCTACCATACACGAATTAGGGTTCGGGGAGAAAACCCTGGGATGCCGGGGGGTGGCCTTTTAATACATAATAGGACAGGGAAAAAATAAATTATACAGGAAAACCTTATTAAACCCTAGATCGAGAGCCACGAGGCTCTGATACCAATTGTAGAATCCAAGATCTGGACTCAACTAGGGTATAATAACAATGATCAAAACACAGCGGAATAATAATTAAGAACAAGATCAAAGTTACTAATAAGGTTTTCTTTATTGAACATAATAAAGACTAACCTACTACTACTACACTAACACACGCTCTAAATAGCCGTATCATAGACTCTCATTTGGAGAAGTCTGCTATGAATGGATGGATGTAACCTAGACGCCTATCCCCCCTCTTTATATATAGATTTGATGGTTACAAACCTTAGCATTACTAAAAAAGCTAACTATTCATATTTGTGTCCCTTCAATGTTTCATCTTTCTATCATTTCATCTAATAGGTTTTGTAATCTTCAAATCTGTAATTCCCAACAAGAAGGTTTTTCCTTTCAATTTTAGCACATTGCTTATCCACAGTATTCTGGTCCACCTCTGTTGACATTTGATCAAAAATTTCTTTCATTCCTTTAACTTCTTTAAAGAGAGCCTTTTGAACTCCTTCAAAGTGTTTTTTAAGAGAATTTGAAAAATGGTATGACATCAATGAGGTAACAACTTTTGTTTGTTCCAAAACCTCTTCCCCCCTTCTGTAGACCTGTTTTTGGATTCTCTTTTTACATGTTTTGTCCAAATTCCGAAAAAGTATGTGTGAGTGTATAAAGATTAATTTTCACTTAACTTTTTGTTGGGAGGACCCTGGGGACAAACTTGACAGGTGTATTGGTTGGATACACAGTCGGTGTTGAAAGTGGTTTAAGAACTAAGGCTTCAACCTTTTTCCTGTCATTTTCATCTTTGGCCCAAAATATCTGTTCAGGGGTCAAATCTCTCTGAGGTGCGAAGATTGCAAGATAGTTCTCTTTTGAGTAATCTGGGGGTGCAAACTTAACTTTATTTTGAATACACTGAGGGCTTTTCATTTTCTCATACATTCTTTTCCTAGTTAACTTGGATATCTCAAGAGTTTCTCTAAGTCATGCACAACAGTAGGTTTATGATTGGTCATGACTATTTCAGTACCATTATAGAGGGCAATCTAAACTTGCTTAGCACGGGTGAGACATAAGAGATTTTTGTAGCCTATTGTCACCTTTTTCTTTTCATCATAAAATGGGTTTGGTCTACATAGCATGTGCACTGTTTGTACAAACTGATCTTGTTTGTATAATCTATCTTCGACCTTGTCTTTTAGCTTTTTCATATCTAAAAACTCCTCAAGGTATTTATCTTCTGTATGTTTGAAATCTTTTTTCAAAATGGTCACTTCTTCTGTCTTTGACTTATATTGGTCAAGGATAGAACAAAGTTGCGTTTGTACAGTATGAAGATCCGATTTTAAAGAAGTTTCCTTTCTATTTCGGTCAGAGATAATTATTCTCATTTGTTCATCAATCTTTTGTTCTCTTTCAGTTAATTCAAACTTTGCCCGTTTTTCATACTCCCCGACCAGTTCCTTATATATCGCAAGTTCATAATTTAATGAGTCTTTAACTACTCTATCCTGTTTATTTGCTATCCTACTTTGTACACCCTCTTCATACATTTCATCGATAATAGATCTCAATGCATCATTTTGTACAGAAGATACATTACTTTGTACAACATGTTATGTGTTGTCTTCTACATACTGATCATACAAAATAATATTACTATCACTCGTATAATCAGCTTCAGAGTCAACAACGTAGTCTTGTTGTATATTGTTTTGCATCTCGTGCACATCATGATGCCCATACACACTATCATGATAATAAGATCTTGTACCTCAAATGGAATGTCCGAGTCATAAGATGTCCCGGATTCATTGAAGATTGGATCTTCAGACGTAAGATTCGCCATGAACATGGTGTGTATAGTAGGAGCCTCATCAACATCGGAGTAAAAGGCATCAAGTTGATCAGCTTTAAAGACATGATCCACATTGAGTGCCAAATCTTGCTCTGGTGGATCATCCACATCATCATCAAAGTTGGTAACCTGTTCTCCTGCAAGAAATAACAATTATTCTTCATCCAGAACTACACCATTCTCCTGGGCTTGCATTAGCAGCATCTTGTCCTTAAAGTAGTTTGAATCCTGAGGTCGCTTTGGCCAAGGACATTCTCGTGCTATGTGCCCAAGTCCATTACAGTTGTAGCACTTAATGAGTTTAGCTTGACCAGGATTCACATTGCCAACTCTGTTCTGGCCTCCTGCATTCCCAGCTCCTGCATTTCCTCTTGCGTTGTTCCTCTGAAATGGTCATCCCTGATTATTCGCAATGTATCTACTACGAACATCCTGAACAACAACTCTATCGTCATGAACTGTAGCTTTGTTCCTTGCATTGGAAGAGGTTCTGAGTTGATTGTTTATTTGAGGAAGATTCGATTTGTACGATTGAGTGAGGAGGGAAAGTGAGTTGGTTAAACTTTCAATCAAGTTTTCAGTTGAAGAACTTCTTGAGTCCAGTTGAAAATTATCAGCAGGAGATGGTTGATTTGTGGATTGAGACATGGATGACTGTGTTGGATACTGCTGAATCAACGCATTAGACACTAGAGCCAACAGATCATTAGTTGGTTGAATAAACCTTTTCATCATCATTCTGTTCTCATTAGCATGCACCTCATGTTGCTTCAAGTAAGCATACAACTGATCAAAGTTAGACTCTTTCAAACCTCTATTGAGTTTAACTTCAGTTATGAATCTGCTCCATTCAGGTAACATGTTGTTCATAAATTTAGAGTTAAGCTACATTCTGGACATGGTCATCTTGATGTTTCTCATGTCGTTAATAAGTTTCGTAAACCTAACATAGTAAACATGAATGGTCTCTCCTTTGATTTGAAGGAAGCGTTCAAATTCATCGTATAATTGTGATTTCCTGTCATCCTTTGTTAACTCAGAACCTTCCAGAATTATCTTTACATTATCCCAAATATCTTTAGCGTCAGTATAGTGGTTGATGAGTGTGTAGATGTCTTTTGGTATACCTTGAAGTAAGATATTCTTAGCATGAATGTCAGCTTTATACCTTTCCTTTTCTTCAGCTGTAAGGTTTGTAAAGACTCTAGCACATTCTAGACCAGGTTGAAGTGCACCCTTAGTTTCTTCAGCAACAGTTTGTATGACCATTCCCATTTGAAATGAACCTTCAGTAATCGATTTCATGATGTTTTCTCCATTATCTTTTCCCAGACAATACAGACGAATGCATTGTTGCCAAGAGTCAAAATCTGTTCTGTCAAGCATTGGTGGGCGTGTATCAGAACCGGCATACTGGATATCTTTCGACATATTAGACATCTTGATATCAGTCTTGATCGATCAGTGATAAAGGAGACTTGTGTTAAAGATATGTTTTATATGTGATTAAAGTGATTATTCTACGGGATTTTACTAATCTTAACTGAAACAGAAAAATAAACTTTTCACGGGATTTTACAAAGTAAGAAAACCGTAGAAAAATTAAGATTTTAGTGACATATTTCGCTTGGAAAAACTCAACATATTTCGCTTAGAGTTTATGACATGTTTCGCTTAGGATAATCTGTCATATTTCGTTTGAAGACAAACAAACATATTTCGCCTGATAATGTCATATTTTCATACCTGCATATTTCGCTTCCTTCAAGCAGAAAGGTAACTTCGAGCAAAACACGACTTTTTCCAACAAAATCACAAAAACACACCCTTTTTGACGTTGTACCTTGATTTTTCTTGCACAACTAGTTACCTTATGCCTAGATCTTGCTTAAAAACATAAACATAAACACATCTAAGCACAAAAATCTGGGTTTTGATTTTTGAACCAAGAACACAAAAAGCAACTAGAAATCACGATCTAATCAAGATCCGAACGCACACAAGCTCACGAAATCACCACAAAGCTCTGATACCAATTGTAGGATATCATATTTCACAGCCCCGATGATGATTCTTGGATTTAGCTAGCTTCTAGAGAGAGAAACACATGGATAGATATTTTCTAGTGAGAGAAACTCTATGTGTAAAATGGAAAGTGAATAAATGACTACCTACCTCTTCCAAAGTTAGAAGAGGTATTTATAGTTCTTACAAAATACAGGGTATTAGTACCACTTCAAAACCGAAAATCATACGATTAACTATTAAACTACGAGCTATAATAAACAGTAAAATACACGGGGTGACCGAGTCTTTTTCTAATATCTAACACCAAGATTTAAAGTGGTTTGGCTACGAAGCTCCTCTTCGCCCTACTTCACTCCCCGAGTATCCTACTCGAGATTTCACTATGTCAACAAGCCCTCTTTAGGCGGAGAAAACCGTTTACACTTCGCTTACGTTGTTTTCCGACACTAAGCTAAATGTCGAGTCCTAATCTTAGCTAGAACCAATCTACCACTTCACAAGTAATACACAATCAAAAGATCTACACTATCGGATTTATATACTATCTGATTTACACAATCACACAAGATAATCAAGATAGAGATTTGGTTCTTAGAAGAAAGAAAGAGAAATCACTAAGGAGTTGTGGGATTCACTTGAATCCAAGTACATGGCAGAGGATTATTCAAGTAAGAAATTCCTTATGAGTAATTTTAATAATTACAAAATGGTCGATTCTAGACCGGTCATTGAACAATATAATGAACTCCTTAGGATCCTTGGACAACACACACAACATGGCTTGAAAAAGGATAAATCCATTTCTGTTTCAAGTATAATTGATAAGTTGCCTCCTTCCTGGAAGGATTTCAAACATACTTTGAAACATGGTAAAGACGATTGTCTTTGTTCCAACTTGGTAGTCACTTGCGCATAGATGAATCTCTAAGGTCACAGGACAGTGATAAGGGCAAGGGTAAAGAAGTTGCTGGACCCTTGTTAATATGATAGAAGAGGGTAAGAACAAACACAACAAATAAAACAAAGGCAAAAAACGGTCCAATGAGAACAACAATGGTTCTAGTTCCAACAAGAAACCAAAGTTGTAATGTTAGAAGTGTGGCAAGACTGGTCACTTCAAAAGGGATTGTCGTAGTGGTAAAAAGAACAACGCAAATGCTGGTGGTTCGGGAAAGGGGTCTAAGGACCAATCCCAAGACCAAGGTCAGAATTTAGTGCCTGTTTAGAACATATTTATTAAATATTCCGTTTTACTAATTCCTGAAGCATTTTATCTGCAGGTTGATGCAATTGCGTGGTGGATAGATTCTGGTGCCACAACTCATGTTTGTAAAGATCATTGTTGGTTTAAGACATACGAACCACTGGAAGACGGATCTATACTTTACATGGGTGATGATCATTTTGTTCCTGTTCATGGCAAAGGAAGCGTGGCATTTGAATTTAGTTCTGGAAAAACTATTACTTTGTTTAATGTGTTATATGTACCTAAACTTTGTAAGAATTTAGTTTGTGGTCCTGTGTTGAATAAGTGTGGATAGAAACACGTGTATAAATTCGATAAGTATATCTTGTCGAAGTCTGGTGTGTTTGTAGGATTTGGATATTATGTTAGGTCAACGATTAATTTTGAAAGTTAAAGATCCGAAAAATCTATTAGATTACCGAGTTTGACCAGTCAAAGTTGTTGTAACAAACTTATTCCGAGTTTGACTTAAAAATTGCTTTTACTGAACTTGGACTTAAAAATCAGCTGATTATCAAAAATAAGCACGAATAAGCAAATTTTGTACCAATTCTGCCACGACACTTACGATAAAACCGTAAGTATACCATCTCGATCAAACCGAGATTAGCAAAATGAGCACAAGATAAACTGATTTTACTGTTTGACAAAAAATAAGCAGTTTTGACTCAAATTAAGCTCACAAAAAATAAGCAAATTCAGTAATAATGACACGAAAACCAGAATAAGCACAACAGTGAATTAGGACAGAATAATTCTTGAAATAAGCCCAAATAAGCTCGAAATAAGCTCAAAATAAGATGACTGAATAAGCTGACGGAATAAGCACTCCTAAACCACACTAAATCGCTCCTGCAGCTCTGATACCACTTGTTAGGTCTGAAATTCATGATCTATAAGCAATAAAGTGTTTAGTCTAGAGAGAGAAAGTAGAGAGAGAAAGAAGGAGGAGGAGGATTAGAGAAAAGATTAGAATGAGATTAAGAAACACCTAGAGACACACCTCACAAATGAGGTAGTGGAGGGGTATTTATACCCTTTTACAATAATGAGCATAAAGCCCTTATCTTTTAGACTTTTACCATTTAGCCCCCCTGTCTTTTAGACTTTTTCTATTTAGCCGAGTCTTGTGACTTTATTTTAGTCACAAGCCTTTCACTTACCCTATTACACAATATTATTTTTCTATTTATTACAAGACTTTTATCTCAATAAGATCGTCACTTTTATCAATCCTAACATATTATAACGATGGTATGTTTATGTTGAACTTGAATAAGGTTCTTGATGATTCAGATTCTGTTTATATGTCTTCTTCTACTGTTGTTAATTCCTCATTATGACATGCTCGTTTAGGACATGTGCACTATAAAAGAATGCTTGAAATGTCTAAAGATGATTTAATTCCTGCTACTGATGAAAATCCGAAAAAATGTACTACTTGTATGCTAACAAAAATCACTAGGCAACCATTTAAAAGTATAACAAGGCAATCTGTCATAATTGAATTAATACATAGTGATTTATGTGATTTTCATGCTACACCATCTTTGGGCAATAAAAATTATGTCATAACTTTTATAGATGACGCCTCTAGGTTTTGCTATGTTTACTTTCTACTTGCTAAGGATGAAGCCCTGGATAAATTTAGAATTTTAAGGACAGAAGTTGAATTGCAACAAAATGACTTAACTAAAACCTTACACACGGATAGAGGTGGTGAATATTATGATCCTGTATTTTTCCAATCTGTAGGAATCATTCATGAAACTACAACTCCTTACACACCACAACAAAATGGTGTGGCTAAAAGGAAAAATAGAGCTCTTAAGGAAATGGTTAATTCCATGTTATCTTACTCGGGTTTGAGTGAGGGGTTCTGGGGAGAAGCCATGTTAACAACTTGCTATTTATTGAATAGGGTTCCTAATAAAAGGAACAAGACTACCCCGTATGAACTTTGGTATAAGAAACGACCTAACTTGTCATATTTACAAGTTTGGGGTTCTACGGCCGTAGTAAGGCTTCCGGACCCAAAAAGGAAAATTTTGGGTGAAAAGGGTATTGATTGCATCTTTGTTGGATATGCTGAGCATTCCAAGACATATAGGTTTTATGTTATTGAACCTAATAATTATGTGTCTATTAACTCAATTATAGAATCAGGAGATGCAATATTTGATGAGAACCGTTTCACTTCAATACCTGGACCAAATGATGTTATACCAAATTCGGTTGAATCTCAAAGGGATGATCATTCTGATGATGTACCAAGTGAGATTCCTAAACCTCGTAAAGGTAAAAGAGTTTGAAAAGCTAAATCATATGGTTATGATTTACAGCTATATTTAGTTGAGGGATCGAGAGATCAAGTTGGATCATAATACTCTTACTGCTATAGTATAGAGGAGGATCTTAGAACCTATGATGAAGCTATGCAATTTCGTGATGCTGCTTTCTGGAAAGAAGCAATTGATGATGAGATTGGTTCTATTATGGAAAATAATACATTGGTCATATCTGATTTACCTCAAGGATGCAAACCTTTAGGTTGCAAATGGATCTTCAAAAGGAATATGAAAGTTAATGGTTCAATTGACAAGTTTAAAGCTCGATTGGTAATCCAAGGATTTAGACAAAAGGAAGGGAACGATTACTTCGATACCTATGCACTAGTTGCTCGTATCACTACTATTAGATTGTTGTTAGCATTAACAGCTATTCACAATCAGGTGATCCATCAAATGGATGTCAAAACAATATTCTTAAATGGTGATTTGGATGAAGAAGTTAATATGAAGCATCCGGAAGTATTTGTTATGCCAGGTAATGAGCATAAGGTGTGTAAACTGGTTAAGTCATTGTATAAGCTAAAACAAGCACCTAAACAGTGGCATCAAAAGTTTGATGAGGTTGTGTTATCTAGTGGTTTTCTTCTAAACCAATCCAACAAGTGTGTATATAGAAAATTTGATAGCTCCGGTAAAGGTGTTATAATGTGTCTATATGTTGATGACATGTTGATTTTTAGAATCGACCAAAATCAAGTTGATAAAACTAAGAAGATTTTGTCATCAATGTTTTCCATGAAAGATATGGGAGAAGTTGACGTTATTCTTGGTATTAAGATAAAACGTGAAAATAAAGGGATTGTAATTACACAATGTCATTACATAGAGAAAATAATCAAGAAGTTTAATCATGAAGATTGTTCTCCGGTAATTACTCCCATGGATCCGGTAGAAAAGCTTAAGCCAAATACATGTAAACTTGTGGATCATCTCGAATATTCAAGAGCTATTAGATGCTTGATGTATGCTTTGACTAGCACTAGACCTGATATTGCTTATGCAGTTGGTAGATTGAGCAGGTTTACTAGTAATCCTAGTAGACAACATTGGCAAGCAATAACCAGGATGTTTAAGTACTTAAAGGGTACTATGAATTATGGTTTATCATATATTGGATATCCTTTGGTGTTAGAAGGTTATTTAGATGCTAGCTGGATAAATCATGTTGAAGATTCATCTTCTACTAGTGGATGGGTGTTCCTGCTTGGGGGAGGTGCCATTTCATGGGCTTCCAAGAAGCAAACATGCATCATTGGTTCTACTATGGAATATGAGTTTGTAGCATTGGCTGCTACCGGTAAGGAAGCAGAATGGCTAAGAAACTTAATACATGAGATTCTAATTTGACCGAAACCAATAGCATCGATTTCTATCCATTGTGATAGTGCTGCCACATTGGCTAAAGCATATAGTCAAATGTATAATGGCAAGTCTAGACACTTAGGTGTTAGACATAGTATGATTAGGGAGTTAATCATGAACGGTGTGATTTCTATCGAGTTTGTTCGGTCACAACAGAATTAGTAGATCACTTGATGAAGGGTCTCGCTAGGGACTTAGTGAATAAGTCAGTGACAGGGATGTGATTAAAGTCCATTTAAGTCTACTACCTATGAGATATCCAATTCCTATCTAATACAACGTTAGAAGCTGAATTTAATGTGGAAAACTCATAGCTAGAGATTGGAACACGTGTATTTATCTTCTCGAGGTATGTGTTAAGACATTCAAGTGATGGCTAGGTTGAAGTTTACCTTCTTAATGGTTCTTTTGAAAAATTGTAAATGCAGGTGCAAGAACTAAAAGGACCACCTATGTGAACATGAAGTTTTGCCGCTTCAAGAAGCTTGGACTTGGCTTCCTATATGTTCATTAATGGATTGGGACACATGGCTTGTAAAGTGTCAAGTAAACGAACTTTAGAGTGTTGTAGAAACGAATGTGTATAGTATCTTCAGGTATTCAAATGGATTGACGGGTTCAATCGTTACGACACCCCGATTTTCAAATATTTGGAATGTGTATTATACTAAGATGAAAATTCAATCGCAAGACATTTTCATTTATGCATTTGTTTGTTTCGTTATGTTTGCTTTAACATAATTGCATATATCTTTATATATGTTTTAGTAAATCAAGGATTACACTAAAATGGGGGGGGGGGATTTGTTGGTGATTTTAGTGTCATCGACGGCCATTTAGGTAATGATGATTTACTAGAGACCAATGATGTTTCATGTTCGGCTCGGATACGAGTTAGGGAAGTGTGGAGTGCACACTCGTTGAGCTAACATGAAATAAACCAAGACAGGATTTGTAGAGTTTACGCCATAAACTCTTGCTGGGTTAGGACTTAAGCCTTTGGATGTTTACGCCGTAACCTATACGAATAGTTTACGCCGTAACATGTTTCTAGTTTTAAGGCTTATAGTTTACGCCATAATCTATGTTGACATTACGCCGTAACAAGTAAAATTGTGTAGACTTTACGCCGTAACAACTTGGGTTACGCCGTAAAGTCTATGACCAGTTGGTTGTAAAATTAAGTTTTAACCAACTTTAACTACCCAAAAACTGTCTCATTTTCTGTACATTAATACAAGAACATTTGTCTAGGAACAATATATGAAAAACACTATACAATTTCCTCTAAGTTTATAATTTGTGATCTTGTGTCTAGAACATAAATTGTCATTCTCTTTGTATTATCCCGATAGAGATTTCGTGCAACCCAGACATTTTATAGGGTCAAAATACTTTATACGAAAAGTGAACTTAACACGATACAACATAGAAATTCAGGATCATGACACCGCCCTAATTTTCTAACACTAATTAACTTTTTCGATATTTGTTATGCATGTGTCTTGATGTAAAAAAAGGTTTACAAGGTGTTCCTAACTTCATTGTATAATTGCTTTCAAACAAGTGTGTGAGCTATTAACCTATAACCAATCACGAAAATGAAATGACATGCATGAAATCATTTAATTTTGTCCGGTAACACCAAAAATATCTTATAAAAATATCTACCAATCAACCAAACAAAAACTACAATCTAAACATTTTAAACCTCATGTTTATAAAAATGCAACTTGGTCTACGTGTCTAACAACTTGTCATCCACCTGGAAAAAGATTAGAACAAACTCATAGCCATGTGGATGTTGATCACCAAATAGTGTGACACGTCAACCCTAAGTGTTTCCCCCAAAGGCCAATATACCAAAAACGGCCTCTGATTTCCTGACTAGCTGCTTTATCCATTTGCCACCTCAATGCTAATCTCTAAGGGTATATTTGGAAATTAAAACCCTACTTGCATGCCACAATCTACGGTTTAGATTTTGAGCTGTTTAAAAATGTTATATAAAATGATTTTGTTTGTGCTTTTGGAAAAGGTCTGTTTAAGAAAAGTAAACAAATAAAGACGAACGGTTTCTTATTTAAACACGTATAAGTGACTGAAAAATTCGTAGTTTATGTTTGCACAAGAATATCCAAAGGATTTTATAAAAAAATATTGAGACTAATGGTACATTTAAGAATTAAGAAAGGTCAGGTGGAGTTAGATTAAAGTTAAAAAAATAGAGTTGATGTAAAACCTTACATTTCAAGATGCATATTGAAAAAAATTGTATCTTAAATTAATTTTGTGGCATGTTATTAACTTTAGGACAATGAAATGTGAAAAGACGAATGTCTTCACATTTACATGTGTATTAGCTGCAAAAACAATTTCTGTTGGGAATTATGAAAGTTTAAATAATTCATCTGTCTTAAAATTATAGTTTATTTTTCTTTTTTAAATATTATAAATTAATTTTCCAGTACTAAAAATAAATAGAGAAATTTGATCTAAATTACCACATTATCCCTATTTGAAATTATATTTATCAACTTTAAAGAAAACAATAATTAATTAGTTAATGGTAAAACTATTATTCTGCAAAATATAAGAAAGAAAACAGTAATAGTTATGTTTTACTTAAACTATTTGTTTTTATCGAGGACATTTTGAGATAAAAAGAGTAATTACTTAAAGATAAATATTTCAACTTTTCAAATGTTGTATTGACCAATTGAAATGTCTCTATTATTACTCTTGTATATATGTAAAATTCTAGGTTAACTTTTGAAAAGAAATTTGAAAAACTACTTAGAAATAAATAGGAAAACCAACAATTTATAATATATAAGCCGATAGAGTACTGCTATTTATATCTAAAACATATGTTTAAATATATATTTAATGTATAATTTTTTTTGAATAATTATATTATGTATTTTTTTTAAATTCTCATATATTATTTTTTAAAGTAAATTAATTAAATTAATAGTTACATAAGTAGACATGATTAGTATGTACAACGATATTTTTTAAAATGACAATATTTTTATAATTGAAAAAAGACAATAAGAATAGAGGAATATTTGTTGTATTAAAAAAAAGAACAACGTTTAACAAACCCCATTGTTTTAAGAGTTTTGATACATTCACAAAGCATATACACAAAAGGGTTTTTCTATTTTGTGCCCTAGGGGGCCATGATAAGAACACCAAAAGTACATAAAAGGTACACAGAGTTCCACAGAAAAGTACTCAAGGATTCACAAAATGTGAATCCCTGTGTATTTTTTTGTGGGACCCTGTGTACTTTTGATGTTCTTATCATGTGCCCCTAGGGCACAAGATAGAAAAACCATACACAAAAATATTCGCAAACATGTGTTGTTCATGTGTGAGTGGTTTAATCAAAAAGAAGAGAGAGAATGTGTATTAAAGTATACCAATCAAAACATCACAAGACATATTTATGAATGTTTCTTTGTAAATATTTTATGGAAGTAGGGAAACTCTTTATTTTTAGCAGCTAAAAAGGGCGATTAAGTAAAAATACCCAATAAAATAAGGCGTCTTGAATTTTATAACCTAACAACACTTTCGTAAATCTTCGGTGCGTGGCTCACGCGCTATTCACCGCGCGTATGCTAAAAAAAACATTTTGGTCGTGCAACAGACACACATTTGTGGAACACATCGCCTATAAATACCTTCACTTATGTCTTAGTTCTAGACATCAAAAAGCACCGTTTCTCTACAAGAGCTACAACAACAATCTTATAAATTTCGTCGCTAACACTTTCCGACAATATGTGTAGACGGCCAATGACACCTCCGGATCATGAATCCGATCAAGTCGAAACATCTGTATATATTGTAACATCTAGTGGTCACCGGATTCCAGCAAATGCTAAAATTCTGGTAAATAATATGAGACCAAAACTCGAATAACAAGACACGTTGAAATGTTACGAATGTTGAGTTTAATTTGTTTTGAATATATATTATTTCAGGCAGCAGCTTCGCCTGTGTTGGAAAACATGATTGATGAGGCTTTTAGGAAGTCCGAGAAGATGATCAGGATACTTGGTGTTCCGTCTGATGCTGTTGAGGTTTTTCTTACCTTCATCTATTCTAACAGGTCAGTAACATCTTTTGACAAGTTATTATTCAAAGTAACATAAAGGGTCCGCCGATTTTACGGGCTTATCAACTTATTGAGATTTGGAAAAGCCAATCAAGCTATCTTTTTTCTGCTTATTATTATTAGAATATGGACGAGTCACAGGCTCAAGGTGATAAGCACTTTATAAGCCGAAAAAATGGGCGCTTTTTCAGCTTTACTAAATCTCAATAAGCTCATTAGCCCATAAATAAACTAATCCAAACACCCGTGTTTGTTTCGGCTTATATAGCCGGCTTATCGCTTATTTGGTTTCGGACTTATGTTTCGTAAGCTATTTTTGTGGCTTATTTTGAAATTTTATGGCATTTTGATCCGGATGTAAGAAAAAGTAGGTTTTTGTTTTTTCCTTTATTCAAATTCGTATCAAATTAATTAATTAATTAATTAAATTATTACCCAAGTAATCTGCTAGGGGCATTTTTGTTATTTTGTACTACTACTTTAGCCATCCAAATTTGAATAAACATGTGATTTCTAAATTTTGTTTAGAAAAAAAAAACCCGTCCGGTATTGTCGACCGGGTTTATAAAAACCGGCTATTCGAACCGGGCTTCAATCAGTAAAAAAACCGGTTAGTTTTGACCCGTTTTTATACCAGAACCGGTTCAACACCTATCCTGGTAGAACCGGGTTTCAAAATATTGCATATACTTGCAACCTGTGACAAAAACTTTACTGGCAGAAGCTGTCTTTATGAGCTGGCCTAGGGGATTCCCGTGTTTCAAATTATTAAGTAACTTGTGATAAAAATGTTAAGTAACTAATTTTCGCTACTTGCAACAGATGCACCGAAGAAGAAATGGAAGAATTCGGGATACATTTGCTAGCACTATCACACGTTTACTCGGTACCAGAGTTAAAAACAAGGTGTACAAAAGGCTTAATTGAGCGTTTGACAATTGAGAACGTGGTTGATGTACTCCAACTAGCTAGACTATGTGATGCACCTGACCTTTACCTCAAATGCATGAGACTTATTTCCAGTAGATTCAAGTCTATTGAACAAACTGAAGGCTGGAAGTTTCTTCAAAACAATGATCCCTTTCTTGAACTTGAGATACTCAAGTTTATCGATGAAATCGAATTGGTACGTATACAAATACCAACTTTAATTAGTTTACTGTATGCATAATTATTAAGTGAGCGGGGGTGGATTAGCTTATTTTGGTGGCTTAGAGGCTTATTTAGTTATTTGAATTTAGAAATTTTACTAAGCTTATTTTTCCAGCTTACGAGCTTATCAAGTTGATCCCTTGGACTTAAATAAGCCAAAGAGTTGTGGTCATATAATAGCAACGTACTTTTTTCAAAGTTCCGTCTTGACACGTGAACTATAAAAAGTATCATTTCATAGTCCGTTGCGATTTTTTTGACAAAACCTAAGCCAAAAGTGAAAGTTGGTAAACTTGTAACTCGATGCAAGTGAGTTTATGAACTTTTCCAAATTCAAACAAGTCTATAAACTCGCAAAATGAGCTAGTAAAAAAATATTCGCTTTTTAGTAGCAAATTCGTGATGTATGTATACATTATAATGTAATTAACTTTGTAACTCGATTATTAATAGTGGTTATTTTAATTTATATAGTTGCTAATGGATAAATTCGATTTAAATGTGCAGAGAAGAAAAAGTACTAGGAAGCATCTTCAAGAACAAAGTTTATATTTCCAATTAAGCGAAGCCATGGATTGTTTACAACATATTTGCACAGAAGGCTGCACAAGTGTAGGACCTTATGACCAAAAACCAAGCAAGAAAATAGCACCTTGCAGCAAATATTCGACATGTGAAGGTCTTCAACACTCGATTCGACATTTCGCTAGCTGTAAGAAGAGAGTTGGTGGTGGTTGTGTTCGGTGTAAACGTATGTGGCAGCTCTTCAAACTGCATTCGTGTATTTGCGAGTTGCCTGATTCGACTTGCAAAGTTCCCTTGTGCAGGCGATTCAAAACAAAAGAGCAACAAGTGAAAAACAAGAAGGAAGAAGCAAGATGGGAACTACTAGTTACGAAAGTAGTCGCAGCTAAAGCCATTTCATCTTTACCTTTACCAAAGAGGAAATTAGACCAAGAACAACAACCAAGATCATTAGTAAATAATACCTTGAACCATCATGTGAGTGTTGCATGTTGAAAGGTTGGTTTTGGCCATTTTGAACCTTGGACCTGAATGTTCAGCTGTTTTCTGTGAACATGAGATCTGAGACCCAACCTAGGAGCTATTTTGCAAATGCTCTCATTCACCTGGTCACGTAAGGCTGTTTGCGCTGGAACGAATTGGCCGGCAGCCAAAAGTTGTCTGAAAGTTGATGCTGGTAAGGTTTGAACTTGGGACTTTAGCGGAGAATCTCGAATCCCAGATGTCCAATACTAGTTAAAGGGTTGGTGGTCTAGTGAGTTGATTCTTTTTTTCTTTCTTTTTGTTAGATTGTGGTGTAGTTAAGTTGAATAGGGTAGGGTAGAAATGATTTTGCCTGTATGTATGAGGCATGTGGGGATGAGTGTAATTATTTTAGTGATGATTTTGATGGAGGAGTGATTATAGTTATGATTTTGAGTTTGGTTAGAACGGGTTTGTATGTTTCTTAATTATATCTGAATAGATAACGAATTGAGAACACAGTTTTTCTCTCATTTTTCATTCTTAAAAAAGTTTGATTGTTCAACTTTGGCTGAAGGAAGTTTCTAATTCAAAGATCTACTTTTTCTTTGAAATACAACTATGGTATAATTCATTTATGATATAAGAAACAATGCATACGAGGGTGCAACAAGGAGATCTTAAGATTGCATTTACGGTGTTATTTCAGCTTTCTTTGCACGATCTTCTAACATTTATTTTGAGGGGGCGAATTATTTTAAATATAGCAAAATAAAAAAGTTAGACAATAACTTTTAAAGGAAAAGAGTAATATTTATATTACTTGTCATAACCTTTGGGACCCTCCCTGCCCCTATTAAGATCCGCCTCTGTGCACAACCAACTTGATCGTGTTTTTTGACCCGTTATATCGTATAAATGAGGCAGGCCGAATATGATCTGGATCAAGATTCGACCCCTTCATCGGCCAATTTGAAGCAAGGTTCACATTGTGTCTAGTTGGCTTAAACAAAAATGTATTGGAATATCGAAAACTTACAAATATGTAAAGTCTTGAAATATGATCAAATTTGGGCTTAAGTGGTTTCTGGCCTTTATGGGCTTGGTTTGTTTACGCCATCGAGTATTAAAACAAAAATTGAATTAACCATTTAACGAGTGAACATCCTACTAGATATCACATACATTATTCTAAATCTTTTGATCGGCACTAGTATTATCAATGGATACTTAACCTAGAGTTTTTCTTTACTAACCGAACAAATATTGGATTAAGTAGCAAATAAATCTTAAGGGATCTTACATGCATACGTCATTTCGGATTTCTGGATCTCATAATATGACTGATTCTATAAATCCTTATTTGGCGTACCAGGGTTCTTAAGAGGAAAAGAACAATCCTTATTTATGCCACAGCGTCCTTCTTTTTCAGGAATGTCACGTTGCACTAGCATGTATCCCATTTCTCCCCACTGGTCTGTCCAAGAGTTTTTCATGATCCAATACTTCATTCCCTCGGGAGTCTCATCATATCCGACCACTGTTATAGCATGTTTCAGATCCGTTCCACATTGTCCCGTAAAAACTCCCTTTACGTCATGAAAGAAATGAATGAGATCGAGACTAATTTGGTTATTGTTTCTGTTTTCTTTTGCAACTTAGGGTTTTTTTTACCGATTTATAAAATTGGAAGTCATTGCCACTAGAATCCACAGCACCTGCTACAGGCTGATGCGCAACTGCTTTTAGTAATGCTTCCGCAGTTCCATCAAGTTCCTCCATTCCATCAAGTGTCACCGAGTGATGTCCAAACTAGATTATAAAAATGTACGTTCTTTACATCAGTAAATATTCCACAGATGAATCAACTGATAAAATTAAGTACTTATTATATATATATATTATATATATATATATATACCTTTGATTGATCACACTGATTTCTTTTAGCTAAGTATGGGTAGCTTTCCTCCGTGGCTAGACCTCCGTGCTCTTGTATGAATTTAAAAGCAGGTTCCATCGCCCCTCCTTCACATCCTCTATTACCTCCATTAAAATCACAGTCGATAAGTTGTTGTTCTGATAACCGTATTAGTTGTCCCGTTCTGATTGCGTTTATTCCTTCCACTGCAGCCACTGTTGCAAAAGCCCAACAACTCCCTGTAAACTTTGATTTAGGAAACTATTAGGTCAAGATGAAATGGTTGAAGCATGTATCATTACTCTACTCCGAAGATATAAATATAACCTCAAAGCGGCATACTAGTACGTTAGTGGTAAAAACTGAAGACTTAAATCCCGGCCCATTCCAATAACGCCAAATTCGGCATCTCCGAGGTCTTGTGGATCCATAAACTTTGACAACCATTTGCACTAACCATGATTATCGACCTTTTGGCTGACTAATCCATAAGGTTTGAGTCAACCACGCACAAAAAAATACCGGTAAAACATTTCTCTTTTTTTTTAAAAGAGATTGACGTGACCACATTAGGGTTGTTTGCACCTAACAAGAATACTTTTAAGTTTCGAATAAGATTAGGTTGTTTATTCTCTAAGTTAGGTTACCACTCGTATTATATACTGTATGTACAGATTTAAATACACAATTACATATAGGATGAGTGAAGATGTTTTTAAGACGGGAAAATTACTAAAAAAGGAGTTACCACATGTGCCTTGAGCCTTGACAGGGGTGACGGCATTTTGTTTCCTCCAATCAACCCTGAGTGGGAGATTAGTAACATCTCCATAAGTAGAATTCTTGTTGCAATCAGGAGGTCCTCGGAGCGCTTGATAATGGCCAATCTTTGAGTTCGCATATGTGTTTGTAAACTCGAGGTTAGTCATGTTAGCAAACATGTTCAACTTCAATTTATATGGCTTGTTCATTTTGTTTGTATCATGAACATGTCTCAAGTTGTACTTAAAAACATTGAACCGCTCGGGGCTTCGTTGCTCTACTTGATGGTGGCCCCTCCATCTATCATACATCCGTAGCAAACCCTCATCGGTTTCAAGTTCTTTCTCATGGTAATCGAAGCTCTCCACAATGCCTAAGATTAAAAGCAAGGAAACTGAAAGTATAAAATACTTTTGGTTGATCGTTTCCATATTTTGGATTTTAGGATTGATTTGTTTATAGAAATTGGATTCATGAATAATATATAGCATCTGAGATCATATAATCAAGGACTTGTTGGAAGAAACACACTAAATCAACTATGGAGATGAAGACATATTTGATAATGTTATGATCCAACTACACATTATTTCCAGCGCATTGTTTGGGTCTATAGACAAAATACATGTCACATTTTTTACTTGCATTTTTGGAAATTCTAGACCGAGTCAAGAGTACATGGTGTGAATGGGGCTATGCATGTTTTTCTCTTTTTAATAAGGTAAGGATTTTATATTTTATTTGTTCTAGTTTTTGGGGTTAGTTAATATATTAGACACGAAAAATGTTTGAAGATATTTAGTGACAGACTACAAGTTTAAGGGTGCGTTTGGTTTGTAAATGGGTTGGAATCGGATTTGGATTTAATAATGGTTTGAAAGAAAGATAGGAGAGAGAAAATAAATGATACCCCATTCGTCACACTTTTATTGTCCTCATTTGATTTTTTGAAGTCAATCTTTTTCAACTTTAATCTTTAATATTTTTGTTTATGTTATATAATACTTTTGCATCAAATATTATATAACACAAACAAAAATATTAAAGATCAAAGTTGGAAAAGAAAGACATCAAAAAATCAAATGAAAACAATAAAAATGAGAATGAGAGAGTAATATAAAATGTTGTTTGTTTTATAAGATATATTTTTGGAATGGTTTTGAAATTTAATACTATTATAAAACTTTATTTTAATTTTTAGCACAACAATGTGTGACATAATAAATGGTTAGAAAACACACACGTGTACAACTAAAATCAATTGAGTTTAAATATGCATGTGGCTAAAAAAATGAACAGCGAATAGAAAAAGATAATCGGATGTAAAAATAGAAAACCTAGGCCATCTATTATCTTTCACATAAACCCATATCTATGACTATCAAGTACTATTTCAACACCCATATACATCAAACAAACAACTTTTTAGTAACACCCCCTAATATTTTGTGAGGAATATATATTAATGTTTGTGATATAATGATTTATTGTCATTTCAATAATGAGCATATTTATGTAGGTTATTAGATACCAAATATGTTTTTTTAAACAAAATGTCAGGCTTAAAGTCATCCACTATGCAGTTTATAAAAAAGCGTTTATAATACTTATGAAGAGTTATATTTTTGATGCATAATGGAAACATAATTAATGCTTACATGGAATGAAAATGTCTAAGGTGTTGAACTTCTTTAAAATTTAATGCATTTGCAATATGTATGATGTTTACAAAGCTTTAAGAAAGTTTAGTATAGTGGAAATAGATTTATGTAACCAAAAGGTTTATGAATTAATGACATTAATCAGTTATAAACATTTACAAAAGTTTTACCATATAATAGCCCTTAGATGATATGTTACATTCTAAAACTATAACAATATTAAAGCTTGAAACCTCGTTAATTGAACCATATTACTTAGGCCAGAGGCGAAAATGATGAGTTAGGTCAGAGGCAAAAAAACGATGTGTTATTGTAGTTGGAAAGACTAGTTTCAAACTCACACCACTCAAATGAAGATGACAAATGAGAAGCATGTTAGATAAGAAGACGGTATCACAAGAGGCCTGTCTCGATAAAAGGTGTAACAAAACTTATCGTCAATTCTTCATTATCCCATCAATCATAATCTTCCAACAAGATGGAACAATTTAGTGCCATTTGAGGTTAATGTTGCTTCTTGGAGAATTGAAAACCAAAGAAATCCGACTAGAGTTTTTTTGGGGAAAGGGTTTCCCCAGTAAATTTTATTACGCTAAAAAAACATTTAAATACAAGGGATGAGGGTAAGTCCCACATCTCCGCCCGTTACATGGGCAAAACTACTTCCTAAAAGGAAGGTACACAAAATGACTAGACAACAAAATCATAAATTTTATTTCTTTCATGCGACCATCGAACCACGGATTCCAAGATTAATCGCATTTAGCTTGAAGCTCTTGAGAAAGATCATGACCTTCGTACATATCATCATCGTATAGGTCATCATAATAGTCACCATTACCATATGAATCCATTGTTCCTGCAAACTTTGAGTGCCAAAACCTACCCTTTCTAAAGCCATAGAACGAGCCATATCATTATCAACTGATGCAATCTTATCTTCACTATCATAATCACCCAAAAACTCTACCTTCTTCAAAAGATTACCAGCTTCATTCGCAAGAATAGCTTGCCCACTATTTAGTAATTCTTCAAACTTCCTGATTTTATCAATAATAGGAGTAGTACCAGTGCTACTATTATCGACATTCATAAAAGAGGATCCACTTTAAGTAGTCCCGTTATTTACCAAATTAGTAGCCCCCCATTGGTACCTAACTCCTCATCATTATCGACCGAATTAAGAACTTCAAATGGATTTAAATTACTAACCTCAATAGTAGGTTCCACACCTTTCTTCTTATTACCGCTAGAATTAGCAGTAGGCTTTTTGGGAACAAGTCTATATTCTTTCCGAGGTTCAAAACCCATTTTTGGACCAATCGAAACACCTCGAGAAGTTTGACTAAGCTTCTTCACAGTCTTCTTCTCACCAGCACATGTATTCTTCAGACATTCCTCATGAATATGTCCAAAAACCTTACAAGACGCACACCCAGGAGGTTTCCACTCATACTCAACACGGACATTACATATATAATGGCCCTCCCCAGTAATTTTAGGCATAGCCATGACAATGTTATCTTTCAACTCCACATCAGCTCGAAGCTCAATCATAACTCTAGCATAGCTTGACCTACCCCAAGATTGCATGCACATATCAGATGTATAAGAGTCGAGCATTAGAGGAGTATCCAATTTAATAGCAATGGAACTCAAGCCATCCTCGCTGAAGGCCGTAACAGGTACACCATGGAGTTTAACCCAAACTAGAATAATATTAACAACTTCCTTCAATAGGTTCTCATTCGAATGTCATTTCTTCAGGATAAGCGGGTTATTCTGGATAAACCATGAACCATTCTCAAGCATAGCATCTAATCCGTCCATGGAGCTAAATTAAAAGGAGAATAATCCGGTAGATGAGTTGAACATAGAACGAACAAGCCTATATTTACCCCAAGTGTTCCTAACATAGTTAGTAACAACAGGGTATGCCACTTGCTTCCCCAAGAAAAAACCATATGCTATATTAGCAAATCGTTCACTTATAGCTCGAATAGACTCCACAGGAACAACCACATCAATCCCATTACCCCCGGTGTAAACAGAGTACGAATATTCAGTTTCTTCCCACTTGGTTTACCAGTAACATTAGCATACGAAGACTTACCAGGGGCATTACCAGCCGTAGTAGTAACCGGTGTAGATAATGATAGAAAAGATCCCAAACATGTTTTCTCAATATTAGGAATACTTTTATCAACCAAAGAACTTTGCTTCTCCTTCACCACTGGCTCGTCAATCACAGATGGTGATACACTATCATTTGCAGCAACAACGTTATTCTTCTCCTTTACCCCTCTCCTACCCCCACTCCTTTTTTGACTCAAGAAACCATGCTTCATTTAGTAGCTCACACTTTAATCCGCAACCCACTAGCAAGCCTTAATCGAAAACCATAAAACAAGAAGACAACGACAATCCTCAACACCGAAAACCCTAACAGAAGTTAGGGTTAGAATTTAATGCACACCGAAATCCTAAAAACAATAATCGATAAACCCTAAAATAATGACCGCGAACCACAAAACAAACCAACCTCCTAGCAGATATCCTTTAATAATATAAGTTATGACAAAAGCACAATTAAATAACAATGAAAGCGACAAAACCAAAAAACAATCTTGAGAACCAATAAAGAAAAAGGAATCTTCAAAGCTTAGGTCAGTAGTTAAACTATTAAATTCATAGATGCAAGATTGAGATAATTGAAGATTTGACAATTAAAAGGTTGTGTAGGTTTCGTGCAATCGCCAATATCGTCAAACAAAGGGAGAGACTTTTGGGGTTAATTTCTGACTAGTGTTAATTTGGATTATGGAGGCATTGATCTTGTTTAAGTTAGTTTCCCGATGTGTGATGATGATATGGAAACGAAAGAACACATTCTTGTAAAATGTGTTGTTGCAAAAAACACATGGGTCGAGATCCTCAAATGGTGGAATATTCATCATATACATATCAACAACCTAAACAAAGTGTTCACTGCATCAAGTCATGCAAATCTTCCACCTAACCTACCAATTGTGTTTGATGCCGTAATCCAGTCCACTTTATGGATCCTTTGGCGATTCCGTAATGAATATACTTTTGGGGTCAAACGACCATCGAAGATCCTAATTATCAATGATGTAAAACAATTATCTTCAATTGGATATCAAATAGGTTTAAAAAGGCTAATTTCAATTCGATAGAGTGGCTTTGTAATCATTGTAAAGCTCTATCTACTTTCTTGTAATTGTCTAGCTTATTGCTACTCTTCTAATTCAATTTTCGTTAAAAAAATCAAATAAATAAATAAAACATAAATATAAGATGTGCGCCTTTTATGTTTCACGATATAAGTTCATTTGGATACCAACCATTATTTACATATCAAGCGATCAATCCCCACCATCCATCTCTATTTTTATCAAATGGATGGGATTAAACTCAAAACCCATTTTCATCCTTTTTTCAAATATTAATATCCCTTAAATCGTTAGTCGTTAAGCGAAAAAATATACCATCACGACGAGCATTTAATTATCTTTCTATAGGCATGCATTTTGATATACTTTCGACAAACTTTTTTTTGTTTTTTCACATTTTTTTACCTTTTTTCGTCTTTTATTCTTTTTTTTCTTCGTTGTTGAAAATTGCAATAGAAATCACATGTGATCAAATACTAATTTTAATATTCTAATAAAATCACATATGATATTAGTGTTAAATCACATAATCACATATTGTTAGTGCTAATATTGCGATATTTAATCTATATAGTCTCGTTTGTTTTGTTGATGACAAACACGTAACTTGTAATACATAATATAAAATGTAAAAGTTACTCGTAATTATATTTTGTCTCAACATACATCAAAATATCTTGACGTCTCAAATCCTCGTATGTTACAACACAGGTTCGTACATGTTTGTTATGTGGCATTATGATCAAACCTCTTAACAAACCATTAAGAATGTTTACAATACTTTTTAGAGTTGATAACGTCTTGAAACGTGTCGAAGTAATCTTAAGTATTTGTCGTTAGATAAAATAATCACTTGAGGACAAGTGAAAATCTTTCTTCCGAAGTCGTATCCACCATAGTTTTAAAAAGCGCGCCTAGGCTCTAAGGCTCAAGCTCTAGGGATTTTTTCAGATTGAGGCTCCGCACATGCACAAGGCTCACAAAAAGCGCAAAGCCTTAGGATTTAAAGCCTTGAGCCTAGGCGCGCCTAGGAAAGGTGACGGATTTTGAAACTTTCTTTTCGAATTTAACATTCATCACCCTCATATGTTAATAATAGATTACCTAAAAACTATCTAGAAACTAAACAAATCAATCAATGTAAGTGTTTGGTCGTTCAATTCAAGTGTCTGCACATACAGACTCCTCCCTCTATTTTACGCATGAGATAACGTAATCTCGTCATGCCATGAATATGATACATTGCTTGATATTTTTGGTTTAACTATTTAATTTTTATATACATTATTATTTTAGTGTTATTTAAGTCATCATTAATCTATAAATTTTCGCCTAAACTATTATAATTTACTTCAATTTAATGCTACTCATATTCATGAAGCTCGCGACTTGATCTGCCCTCGCCTCAAGGCTCCATAAGCCCTTTGCTCCTTAGTGCGCCTTGAGCCTTTCAAAACACTAGTATCCACGGTGAGATTTGAATAGAGATTTACGTTAATGTTTTTCGTTTGATGCTTGATTATCTTTTGTTTTTGGTTTGGTTTTATACTAATAATATAATAATAAGATATATTAAAGCTAAGTACTAATGAACTAAGCAAATAGACCTAAAATATATATAAAACGAATATGCTTGTCAAGTGAGGCGATTAGATCCTTAAGTGTGAAGGTAAGATTTTATCGATGAATTAGCACCCGTCTAAAAAAACTATTTTCTCACAATGTTGGTTTATTTTGAAAACAATCTTTTATTGTGGTATCAATTACTAGGTTAATGCCTAATTATTCTTATGGCTTTTGCCCGTTTAAATAACCAAAACATAAATCTAAATGATACGAAAATTATTAATCAACAATCCCTTTTTAATTTCACAATTAAATCACTAATCACTACTCCATTAACAAGCACATATAAAACTACTCACTAAACATGGCAACAACTAAATCAAAAATAATAAACATATTAATCTAAATAAGCTAAAAACTACTAAGTATAGAGAAAGAAAGGAAAGTAGAACCCGATCGAAGCAACGAAAATGAAACAACCATCCGATTTAATAAACTAAATATAATACTTAAGTTTATTTCTAATATAGAATTTATTAACTTATTAGATGATAAAGTTATAAATTTTATATACTAAAAAGCTTGTAAAATCTATAAAAGCTCTAAACTTTAGATATTAAACTAGCTTATTAAACTCTTAAGCTCCTCGCCTTAGATGTATAACCGGTTTCATCGACATTAAAACACAAACAAGGATTATGATGAACAAAATAACAATAATAAGCTATAGATGAAACTAAAGACAATAAGCTATTAAAGATGATAACTTTAGATCTAAATCTACCCGAAACCTAGATGTCCTTCTTCAAAAAGCGAACGAGAATCGGGTATATTTAATGACTAGATCTAAAAAATAAACTACTTGAAAAAGTTAAAAACTTTAAGCTAGAAAATAAGCTAAAAACAATAGATCCAATTCCACCAAAAAATAAGATGTTCTCTTTGAAAAGTGAATGCAGATTGGGTATATTTAAGGATTGGATCTAAAACAATAAGCTAGAATAAAAAGCCACAAACTTTAAGCTAAAAGAAATGATAAAAAGACAAACTTGAAAAAATAAGCAATTAAAATAAGCTAAGAGGGCTTATTCGAATGCTATTTAAAACAAAAATAAATGAAAGAAGCTAGTCGAATAAGCTATTAGCAAGCTTATCCGAATATTAAGCTATATTTCAATAATCCCATAATAAGCTGTATGAAAAGCTTATTTGAAAAGTAAAACCAACAAGTATATTAAATAAACTTATTTGAAATAAGCTATAAAAATAACTTATTCGAATATAAGCTTAAAAGATAGGATCCAATAATAAGCTATAAGAGAGCTTATTGGAAATAAGCTAGAAAAGATGAGATAAAGAAATAAGCAAAAGTAAAAAAGGATCAAGTAATACCAACCTTGAAAATAAGCATATTCATTAATTAAAATCAGCCAATACAATAAGTTGAGACAATAAGCTAAAAAGCTTTTACAATAAGCTAAACTAAATAAGCTAGAACTACACTACACCTACTCCTAAAACTAACTACTATGTGGAAATGAGGTGAAAATTGCAAAAAGGAGAGTATCGCTGCGTGTATATCTAGATCTGATTTAATAGCTAAGAGCCCAGGAGTAGAATGGTCATTTCACGTAGCCTCCAGCACCTTCCATTTAATGCTAGCAAATCATTTAACCTCAGACCCATTATTAGCCAATCATTGGCATCCAATGATTAGCAATTAATACCCCTTTTAGATGCCTCAGATCCAACCAACTAACAGCTGCCAAATGCCACGTGGCGGCCTCTGATTGGCCAGCCGCCACGCCTACCTCGTACATGCAATCAATTATTAGATGTCGGCGCCGGCGCCACGTGGCGGCCGCTGATTGGCCAGCCGCCATCTGATGTGGCAGCCACGTAGCATCCACGTCAGCAGGTGGGTCCTACTTGCTGACGTGGCAGGCCAACGGGTCAGGTCTGGATTGGGCCAGGTCACGGGTCGGGTTGCCACGTGGAACCACCTGAGTGGGCCACATGGCATAACAACTTATATATGAAATCTTGCCATGGCAAGACTCGAAACCAGGAATAGGGTGAAACGCACAAAAGGGGCTAGCCCTTGCTAGCTGAGCTGGGATGTGGTTTCATTAAGATATACATTACAATTCCTTTTAACCCTTAATTAATATGGACCAGTTCATATTAAATATAGATAGGTTAAAATGAATATTGATCGGACCATATAATATTATATGGGCCGGTTCAAAAATTAAGGAAGGTACCGTCGGACTCGTAATTTCGTGCTCTTTCCAATGGAGTGCTCGGGGAATTTTTACGGCTTCGTTTGAATCTCGATAAATGTGAAAACGTCATCGAAACTCACCCAAAAATCATCGTTTGCTTTGTTTTCAATCCTTTGTACATGCAAGACATAATAAGACAAACCAAACATATTTGCAATACAATTACTCATATTTTATGGTTATTAGTATGTTTTAATAGTGTTTTCCTAGGCTAAAATGATGTGTGTTTAAGCACACATCAAGAGTCATCAAGTATTTAAAAGATTAATCATTCTTTTTTGAACCTCATTTTACACTTGCTAAAATACATTTTATTTTTACAAGTACACAACTAGACTTTAAGACATCGAATTTTTTTAAGTTTACTTACACTTTACATGTACAAGTTTACTTTTTATTTTAACAAAATAAATATGCATTTTGCATCATGCATGCATCTATAACACCCCGTGTTTTAGGGTCATTTACGACGTCAATATATTCACTATTTATTTTTAATATTGTACGCGCTTGCTTTTAAATCGTAATCGTTGAGTTAAATCGCGTAAGCTAAAAATTATCGTTCAATGTAAACGGGGATCAAACAATTAAATGTTTACATCAAGAAAGTGTTAAGTAATTATTTTGAGTATAATTATTAACTTTGTTCATTTTATTTTTATTAGTTACGTAAAGTGTTTACGTTTCGCGATAAAATACGTTTAGGCATTCCCGGAACCACCAAAACTTTTCTACGCTTCAACAAATACCTACAATTATACCCAATACTCAAGATTTACAAAATAACATCACCTATATACATATATAACCGGATATGGAAGGACAGACACAAGGATAATATCTAAATTCAATCACACTTCCTTGAATTCATGGGATGACTTCTCATTTAGGGAACCACTAGATATTTTCATACCAACCCTAATAGTGAATGACCAAAGTCTTCCTAGAAATCCTCTAAGTGTTCCTTGAATAAGTCCTAGGGTATATAATGCCTTAGCTAGATAGAAACACATACATAACACAATTCTAAGGTGTAAACAACACAAAGTTCTCCCTTTTCCCTCTCTTTAGGCCATGGCTCCAAATCAAAACTCTAAACCATCCATACAAATTTTATTTACAATAATTACAAGTGTTCCTACATCATATCTAAGATAACTTAAGGTCTTTAGAAGGTTTGATTTAAGGTTTACAAGTGTTAGAGCAAGAAAGTTTAAGATTTGGGTTTACTTGAAATTAGGGTTTTCAAGGTCTTGAAAGCTAGGGTTTGTTTGCTAAACAAGGGTTTAGATCTTGTTGTTCATCACCATACATCATATTAAGGTTACCGAAAACCCTTAATCTCTTTACTTTTGTGATTTTATGCATATATAATGTTTGTGTAGTTAATCACCATCTAAGTAACTTATCTACATGAAAAATGGTTTTTATTCTTGTTTATGGTTTTGGTAAACTTTGTCATATGATATATGGATGTTATGGATCATGTTATAAAGCAAGTATATACACTAAATTGGTGTTGGTTAAGTTATATAAAGTATATACAAGTAAAAGGTATAAAAAGTTACTTATAAATGTTCATGAACAAATTAGTGTGTAA
>BQNB010056081.1:0-29815 GCA_026074375.1 Tanacetum coccineum | reverse complement strand
TAAATGAACTCACACGGATTGCCAGCGTGGCAATCCGTGATTGAGACATTTGTGCTTCCATTGTGAGTGTGTAGAGTGTAAATATCTCATCTCTTATGATATCTTCAATCTAACGTGTCCTCTCTTTGATGGGTAATGACCAATGAGAAAGGTTTGTGACGTCTAACTCTGCCCATGTGTAAATGATCCCATGAATTGTCCTTTGTACCCTCTAATTTAAGCTTGCCCTTTGTTTTGATCATGTTGGTAAAATGGGAGTGACGGGTGAATAGTGGAAACAGCATTTCCCGTGTTCTTTTAACTGAAGGTAAAAGGGGGTTAGTTTGGGTTATTGACAAACTTGGTCCCTCTGTTTGTGAAGTGTAAATGTAATACACATTCAAGTGTAATACAACTTTCAAACTTGGCATCTTCGGCCCCTGGACTTAGTTATTAAGGGTTATGGTTTAGGGTTTTGGGCCAGGTATGGGATAAGGAAAGGTAAAAGCCCATTTAGCTTTTAGGGATCATTTGTGTAATTTTGGAAACTTGAGGGACTGGTATTGTAACTTTGGGGTCTTTGTCTTCTAGTGTTGACTTTGACTATTTGACTTAAGTTGACCAAAGTTTGACTTTTTGACTTTGGCTTTCGGCTCTTGCACGCTTTTCCGTTCTCGTATCCGTGTTTGCCCGTTTTTGAAGGTTTTCTTGCGATTTTTCTCTTATCCGTACCTGCACACACAAAACACAAAAACAAGTATATCTTTGCCGTTTTAAGTGTGTTTTTGGTCATTTAGGGTCATTTTTGGTGTTAACGGATATTTGTATTTTACACCTATCACCACGCAACACTTAAAAGAAAACGAATGGTATTACTTATAGCTATAATACTATTTTTCTACAACTTTTTTATTTTTTATGGTGTTAGGGGTGAAGATGTTTATCAGCGATTGCACCATGTGTGTGATGAATGTAACAGGTTTCCAATACATTTTTGAAGAAGACCGAAAGATGAGTAAACAGAAGAAAAAAGACCAGCGTTAAAAAAATCAGAAAAAAGTTATGTTTTTATAAAAAATTTAAAGTTTTATTTTTTGTCATGAATTGTATTGGTGAAATGCGTTTTGCTTTGTGTGGGCAGGCGATGACGCCATCCTGGACAAACGGTTTGTCCACGCAGGTACACAAAATGCCCAATGAAATTGTATTGGATTTCAGTGATTACATCAGTACGCTGTAGTAAAAAATACAAAAATTTCGTGACACTTTCAAGAACTCAAAGTTAGTGCACCTATTTTGGATTGGGATTTATGCCCTTACACCAGTTGAGTTTGAAAGCAACATTAATAATAGGTCTAATATCATAAGTGTTTCTTTGTAGGTTCGGATGAAAGGAATTGGATCAGCAGAGATCTCTCATGAACAAATACCTTGAGGTTTATGGCATTTGTATTGTTTCGCCTCTGAATATACTGACTACTGTCATGATAACAGTTTGAAAACCTCCTTTCCAACGTACAGTTGACCACCATACTTAATGCAGCCACGACACTATTTAACGAGATTTTTTTATTGTTTGTAAATACACAAGTCTTTACGCGGGAGTTGTGTGGATTGTAAGGGTTGAGCTTCTAGATGATTTCCGCTTCTCTACTCCATCCATTTGCTTCGCTGTGAAAATTTACTATCCAAATATCGATTTCGAGTAAGTGCTCTACCACGTTCACAGCCTCACTTTTGTGCATAAAACTTACGCAGTCAACACCTTTGTAATTCAGCAAACAAACAAGAATTTAAAACCAGTTTTTATGCACAAAAATAAGCAACCACACTGCCAATTTTTTGCATAAAAATTAGCAACCAAAACAGCTATTAAGAACACTTTTCTGAACATAATTTCAGCCAAGAAACAACCCTTTAAAGTCCTTTTACGCTGCACAAAAAATTCAACCTATATAATCTGATTTTGAAGGTGTTTGTAAATTCAAGAACAGACACGGACTTTGATGTCTTTAGCAGATATTCCCAACTCTGTGCATGAAATGTACTGCCACGGTGTTCCTCCAATTCACCACAACCTTCAAATAGTAGCAGATTTGGTACTACTCAGCACCCTGATTTAGACGTCTTTGAAAAATACTCTCATCCATATGCAAAAAGCACAACGACATGATCTCCTGCTACTTCTTTGGACACTGTGCATACTAGCATCGTCAGAAATGCACAGACTATCTACAATGAGTTTGCAAACTCAGCATTTTTTCCGAATGAAAGTAATTAGTTATTTTCAAATCTCTTTACTTCATGCTTATTATTTGTTGTTGGTGTTCATTTTCTTAGATCATCTGCTTTGGTTGTTCACAGATTCTAGCCGCGCTGGTGGTTGAAGTCTAAATGACAGTAAAAGAACACGGGAAAACACTCATCCAATCCTACCCCCAGGCGATGATGTGCTCATTACTCATCAAGTGTAGGTACACTTATCCTTTTTTCATGAGCTCTTATGCGATATAGTAATATTGAGTTAAATATGGGCCAAATAGATTGAATTGGTCAAATGGTGAGATATTAATATGGACAAAAAAAACTTTTCGGGTTAACCCAACCGGATACTTGAAAAGTTATTTGTTTTGACCTGTTATCCTACCTGCTTAATCTACTGACTTACCACATCTAAAATTATGTGATAAAGCTTTTCTTGATCGTAGACTATTACAGATACAGGTCATTTGATTTTACTATTTTAGAATCGAAATTATGTGATAAAGCTTTTCTTGATCAAAATTATAAGACGGGTTTCTTTAGTTATACGGTATCCACCAATGATTAGTTTTAGCTTTTATCTTTTAGTAAAATGTAGTTATATGAATGTTATTTGACCCTCAAGTCAAATGTAAATATATCATTTATGTAAATGCCGAATAACATGAGACTAAATAAAGAAGAATTAGCAACACTTTCAAGCCCATCGGGGGTAAGAGAGTATTTGGAAAACCAGAGGGAGAACATAGAAAACATAATAAAGCAGAAGCTTGATGCTGGAGACATTTTTATACGCGAAAATCATCAGGTACATGTTTTCGTCAAAGATGAGAATATTTTGGCTCGAGTTTTACAACACAGACATTCACAATTTGAAAATTTGCAGTTTCTTGATAACTTATCATATTTTTCTTTCATTGGATGGGATTTAAATATGTGTTGATAGTACGTCTAGCAGCTCATTTAAAGGGCTTGTCTTTTGTTGGGAATTAAGGGCTTCTATAAGTTTCTACTGCTGGTTCAACTTAGTACTGCCAAGCTAAGTTAGTACTGTTAGTGTTATAGTTAATACTGTCAGTATAAAATGTTAGTACTGTCAGTCTATTAGTACTGTTAGTTATAATAGTTAGTACTGCTTATGTGATATGCATGAGATATATTAGGAATAGATATGCATGATCATGTAACACGTTTTGTAAGCCCATTAGGGTTTCCTTGGTGTATAAAAAGAACCCTACGGCATAAATCTAGATATGAAGTTTTATATAGTCTTCATAGCAAAATAGTTAGTATTCATAGTTTCAAGGTTATTCTGTAACTTTGATTGTGTTTAATATATTAAAAGTTTAACAAGATCTTGTTTTACTGTTTCATTTTTCTTCTTAGTCATACAAGCTAGATTCTGCATAGTTAGTAGTATTTACAATCTTAGTTTCTACTATAGTTGTTTTGGATCTATCCAACACAACTAAGCTTTAACAACCTAAGTAAGATCTGTTTAAAAGGGATCAACAAGTGGTATCTGATAAGTGTAAAATACACATATCCGTTATTACAAAAAATGACCCTAAATGACCACAAGTACACTAAAAATAGCAAAAATATACTTGTTTTTGTGTTTTGTGTGTGCAGGTACGGATATATCAAAAATCACAAGAAAACCATCAAAAACAGGAAAACACGGACATAGGAAACGGAAGACCACAAGAGAAACCAAAGATTCAAAGCCAAAGCCAGAAAAAGTCAAGTTTCAGTCAAAGAAAGTCAACCCTGGTCAAACAAAAGTCATCTCACAAAGGACAAAACCCAAAACAGTTTCACTTTAGTCCTTCAAGTTCTAAAAAATTACACAAATGGTCCTTGGACTCTAAATGGGCCCTTAAACCTTCAAAACCTTACCTGGATCCAAAAGCCCAAACCCTAAAGCCCATTACCCTAGCCTATTCCCTTTTCATATAACCACAAGGACCATTTCTGTCATTCCTATAACTCATTTTACACTACACTTGTGCTAAATAACCAGAGGGACCAAAAGTGCAATAAGCCCAAACTTTAAAACGAATTAACCCTTTTCAGTTAAAATAGGCGCCAAAACC
Organism: Tanacetum coccineum; assembly: GCA_026074375.1. Lineage (NCBI taxonomy): Eukaryota > Viridiplantae > Streptophyta > Magnoliopsida > Asterales > Asteraceae > Tanacetum > Tanacetum coccineum. The sequence continues at coordinate 25,478 of BQNB010056081.1, read as the reverse complement.
ATGGTTACTATTCATCAATCTCCTTTGTTTTCCACCTAATACATTCAAAACAAAGGGCTTCCTTAAAATTTGAAGGTACACAACGACAACACAAAGTGTCTACGATCAGAGCTGGCAGGGTGAATAAGTCAAATCAAGAGCTCTCATGGATCGCACTCAACTAAAAGGCCCCGTGGCTATGAAGAAAGCACAAGGATAGGTGGGTTTACTCTTACTTTTTCACTCCACAAACAAGCACCAGTTGTCACATCAAGGAATGACAACTTGGCAATCCTGGGAAAAAGATCATGATTTCCAAGGCCTCTAAAAAACCAATGACCAATAATTAGGAAATGAATGGCAGCGAGTAGTGATGCGAAGCAAGGGCCTAGAATCATCTCTCACAACTATAAATATGGAAGCACTATACACTTCACAACACAGACATCAGTTCTTTCCAAGTCTAGTTTCTAGAAAATATAGTTAATTTTAGACTTAATTTAGCTTAATGTAATTGTTCCAAAATTCCGTTTTTCCAAGTATGTTACCCAAATTTCACTTAATGTAATCAAATTTAGTTAATGAACAGTTTCCGTCTCTTATTAGCTTCTATTCTCATGTTAATAATTCATAAGCTCACAATAGGCTCATTTTAGCTCATCCAAGTCTATAAGCTTGGATATTGAGCTTATAAAGAGTTTAATCCTACTTTTAAACTTTAAAATCACTAATATTCACTTTTGAAATTGACTAAAAGCTCATGGAAGGGAGGCTAGCAAGGGATGAGCCTCCATGGACTTTACTGGCTTATTGTAAATAACCAATATAAGCAAGTAAACAAGCTCTAAAAGCCTAATCAGCTTTCTGTTAAGCTTAACATCCTGTAAAGTTTCCTATTTACTTGTCCTTGTCCTTTAATTTTAGCTTAAATATTGCTTATTAGTGTAGATTTGTTTAATAGCTTACATCATTTGCTTTATTAAAGCTTATTACCATATACCCTAGCTTATTAAATGTTATTGTTTTATCTGTTTTTAGCTTAAGTGTTTTAGAATTTAGTATTTCATAACTTGTCCATAAAAACCATAAAATCAAAAAATAAGTAGTTTATAGTGTAGATCTTAGAATTTAGCTTATTCAGTTGTGGATTTTTATGTTTAGTAAATATAGTGTCTAAGCTAGAATTTTATCTGGTACTTAAGTCTTGTTAATTAGTTTTCAAAATCATAAGCTCAAATGAAATATGTCAATTCCTTAAGGAGTGTTTGGCATTAGCTGTTTTGACCTCAAAAAGTCAAAGGTTTTTGTGCAAATTATTTGAGTCAGCTTAAATTTCTCTTATAACCAATAGGAAAAGAGTTTTTAAAAGTTAGTTTTCAAAAATTAAAAAGTTAGGGCTTAATCTAGTTGTTTCAGCACCAGGGGAATTTATAGCTTAAGTTTTGCTTGCTAAATTAGATCCAAGCTTATGTAAGTTTAAGTCCTTGTTTGAGTGTTATTTGTCACCAAAGTAAAGCATCATAGTGCAAGATTACCCTTTTGGTAACATGCATAATAGTTTTTTGCACCTAGCCATTTGCATCAGCAGTTCTAACTGCAGTTAGAGCTGCTGATCTTTAAGCTTCTTTCTAAAAATTGTTGGTTTTAGTGTCTCATTTTCAAGTAGCATATAATTTTTACTTAGCTTAATATAATTTGAGTCTTAATTTTCATTTTTAAGCTTATTTGCTTAGTACATTTACTTTTAAAAGTCAATAAAAAAACTCAAAAAGCCAAAAATAGTAGGTAATTAAATTAGCTTTTTAAATTTTGATTTTTAGCTTAAGGTGTTTGATTTTATGTTCTAAGTTAGTAGTTAATAAGTAGATAGATAAGTTTTTAAGAGCTTAAAGTTTAGTTTAGCTTAATGAGTCTTTCAGCTTAATTGGATTTTGTGTTTATTAAGTTTCATCCTGAGTTTGCTCTTTTGATCTTAAATTTTAGCTAGGATCAAGTGTTTGTAGCCTAAGTAGCTTATCACTCCTAGCTTTAGCACATCATTAGCTTCTTAGAACTTCTTTTGTTTTCAAAAATAAGCTTATATTAAGCATTGTGCATGCCTTTAAGTGGAATTAAGCAAAACTGAGCTCAAAGCCTTAGTTTCTGTAACAGCTTTTTAATAAGCTATTTTTGAGCTTATTTCTCAGTTTCAGTTAGTATTGTTTTTATAAAAAGTGCTTAAAATTAAGTCCTTTTTAAGTTCCAATAATTAGTTTTTTATAAAAAGCAAAAATAAAAAAATAGCAAAAAGTGGTGTGTTGCCAGACTAGAACCCACGACCTCTCCCTCAAAGACCCAACGTGTTAACCATTTGCTTCAATAGCTCATCCAGTAACTCTTCCCCCCAATTAATACTTATAGTCATTTTCCTCTTAAGCTTTTTATTATAAGCCGTAGCTTATAAAAGCTTTTTCCCGGCTTATTTGTTAAGCTGTGAGTTTTCTTTTATTTTTCCTTTGATCTTTGTTGCATCATAGACTTTTCCTGAATTTTTCACATTTTTCCATTAATTAGTTTATTTTTTAGGATTTTTCGAAAGCTTTAATTTTAGAAAATTCATAAAAAATAGAAAAAAGTTTCAGAAAATTACAAAAAAATAGTTTTTAGTTTTATAAAAATTACTTTAAGGTTTACATTCAGTAAAATCATTCTTACACCTTTTAGATTTTAATTTTCATTTTTGAGCTTTTAATTTTAAGTTTAAAAATAGGATTTTAATTTTAAAAATAGTTAAAAATAGTTTTCTGAGTTTTTATGTTATTTTAGACTTTTCTAAGTTTAAAAATCATTTTTCTAAATTTTTAGAACTTAATTTGCTATTTTTTAGGATTTAATTAGATTAAAATAGTTTTTAATTCATAATAAATTCAAAAATATAAAAAAAATGTTTTTCTTTTTCTTAAAATTTTCTTTTGTCCTATTTTAGGTTTAGAAATTTAGTTTACATTTTTAGGAGTTAATTTTAGCGTATTTGCTTATTTGTCGCTTTTAATTGCTCCCGTTAATTTGTTTAAGTGTTTAATAGCTTTTAATTGTTCATTCTAATTGTTGCTTTTAATTAGTAGTTATAGAAACTCAAAAATATATTTTCTCTCATTCAAATCACAATCCAAGCTAAAGCAAGGTTTCAATTTCACAAGTCGTTGGGGAAACGACCCGGGTGATCATCCTTCCCGGTTAAATATACGTATTATATTATATATATATATATATCTTTTAGAGTGAATTTTCCTTAGGGAATTTTCTTAATTGCTCTTGTGGTATTATATCGTATATTTTATTGCGTATCAACGTTTATATCAAAACCCTAACTATATGTAATGTATACATATAAAATAAATGTGCAAACCTTCAAGCATGTATACAAGTGTACAATGCACAATATTTAAATTATATTTTCCCTCCAAGCCAATATACAAGTCCTAAATACTTAATGTACAAATCAACAATGCACGAATTCAAACTATGCATTTTCCCTCCAAATTTCAAATAGATTTCGTACAAACTCTTAAGCACAACTTATAACATTCCAATGCATCACATTTAACCTAAATCTAGCCCAAAACCCTAACCCTAATCGTTCTAAAACCCTAGTTCATTTAAAACAAAACCAAAACCAAAACCTTGATCTAAAACCTTAATCTTAACACTAAACTTTAATCCTAAACCTTAATCTTAACACTAAACCTTAATTCTAAAACCTAAACTATCCTAAACCCTAACCCTAACTCGAATTTAAACCACAAACCCTAACCCGAAACCCTAAAACCGACCCAAAACCCCTTAATTCTCTTTTAAACTCATTTTTAAACCAAACGCACGTATTTTAGATTTTCTAGTTCACAAGCCCTTTCCATAAGCTATAAGCTCGTAAACTCTACTTATTTTGGCTTATAATAATAAGCTATAACCTGCAAAATTGATTTCTAAATCAAAAATATCAATATTATGGATTTTGGACTAAAAATGATACATTTTCCATGCATAGGGGTATGTATCGTAACTTTCTAAAATTTATGACTAGAGGGGCTGAAAATGTCATTTTCCTAAAGTTATAACTATAAGGACCTATCTTGCCAAGTTTCAAAGTTAAAGGATTAAATTATATATAAAGGACTAAATTTGTAAAAGTTTATAAATGAAGGGTATATATTACCATTTTTGCAAACTTAAAAATATAAAATATAATATTTTTATATAAATTATAAAAATATATATTAATACTATAAAACTCGATTTTTTCTTAAAACCCGATACATTTATCGTTATTAATCATCGATCGACGCATTATAAAACAATTACGTTATATAATTAACGTAATTTATCATCAACTAGCTTTTGAAGAAACCTAAAATCTTATCGTATCACGTTACTAGGGAGTTTCATGTGAGGGGTTCCATTTGGGTATTTGTTTTGATGAGTTTGCTGGGTTTACGATTTAAAGTGCCCTGGCTCCTCAAACGATACTACATGGCCTCTAGATTATGATAGCCCGAACGGTGATACAATATTTTCAAAAATTAATAAATCAAAGCAATACGTTAAACTTTATGAAGTTTTGAAACATAAACCATCACACTAAGACTTGACATATTACCCCAGGTTGCGTGACGAAGCTGTTACTTTCACTTGATATACTTTTGCCATCAATCAGATTTCCCTATTAACGTGAGTTCATAGCCTTACTTTTAAATCTTTTGAATATTTCATAAACTTGTAAGGGGGATACATGTTATAAACCATGAATACAAGTGTTTTTCCAATTGTATGTTATCCTGATATATTATTGCCTAAGTCCCTACTTTTGCCATTAAGACCCCACTATCATGAACTGTTAATTACTTTTTGGAGTAAGCGCGAATGCTGTAAATAGATCTATTTAGGACTGAGCTTCCCCGTTGGTGTACCCGTTCATGGGGTAACCAAACGCACTTCATTTGAATCACTATGCGGGTGTTTTGGCAAAGACACCCGTTGGGGCAACTTCTTGTGATTATTAATTATCTGAAGGCCTCAGTGTCATGAGCTTAGCGCAATAATACTATTTTCTATAATAATTGTACTCATTGCAATTATTACACTTATGGGTGTATAACAACATAACCCACTGTTATGATGACTTGTATTCAAACTGTTTATCATAAACCTATGTATATCACTCAACCTTTGTGTTGACTTTTCAGCATGTTTATCTCAGGTAACTGAGCACCTTATGGCACAGAGTGGCACGGACTTGAAAATGGCTAAACTGTTATCATTCAAACTTTATGTTTCTAGATGTTGGGACCTCTCTTTTGTAAAACTCTGATGAATAAATGAATGATAACTAAATTTTCCAAAACATCTCTTTACGATTCATTTTCTATGATTATGACTGTTGTACTATGAAGTAATACACCAGATTAGCTTCCGCTGCTATATTTGTCAAAATGGGGGTGTTATAGATTGGTATCAAGAGCCACGGTTATAGAGAAAAAGGTTGAAACCTTAACTATAACTACTTTTCTTTTTCTTTCTAAGAAAGTCCTCCGTGCCACTACATTTCCTGAATAGTATGTAAAGATACATAACTATTATACTATTATATAAATAACTTATGTTATTTACCGCTAGGTTGTTAACAGAGTGATGTCATCTCCAAACCATCCTACTTTTGATATTGAGGATGCTTTTTCCTCTAACTTTCCGGACTATATCCCGGCTTCACCGGACTATGTTCTAGCTTCATCGAGAAAAACTTATTCTAGCTCTTCAAATAACTCATTTGGTTTAGTTCCAATAGCTTCACCAACTCTTTCACCTTTTCATGATGATCCCTATATGAAGGTCATGCAAGCATATTATGCTAAAGAATCACCTATTCTACCACCAACTATTGTGCCTCCATCTTTAATGTTATCACCAATGTTTAATCCTCAAGAATTCTTTCTTCCTGAGGAATTATTGCCACATAAGAAACGAGCCGTGACAATCATCCTCCTCTACTTCTGCCCTACCTCAAGAATTTGAGATAGGAAAAAGATCTCGTAAGACAAATTTGGAACATCACAAGAAGCAGATTGAGTAAATTTTGAATCATTTAGATGTACTATCTCTCGACCGCATTGAAAACATAGAAGACAAAATAGAAGGTCTTGGAAATGGCCGGGTGATTATACCACAAGATTTCGACAATCTGGAAGCTGAACTCCGAGAGTCTCATACTCAAACTGCTAAACTTAAAAGAAAGCAATTGGGAAATAACAACAAGATTGATATAGCTCGCTTCAGGATTGCTAATCTAGAACAAATTATTAAGGAGATCCAAGTTTGTCACCAAGCAGATAAGGAAAGTCTTCTGGATGCAATCTATGAACACAAGAACAGCCTGGAAGAACCATCGGACTACTAGATTAGATACAAGTTATAGCTTTTAACCTAGCCATGGGATGTGTGGTATAAATAACAACACTTGTCAAATTTTAACTATGTACATTACAAAGGCAAGTTGTTCATGAAATAATACAATGGTGATCCTGTGTTACCTTGTTATTTCATAATACCAATTTATTCATCCTAAAACAATTTCTCTTATATCGTTATCTCCGTCGTCATCATTATGAATCATACCGTGACTTCTAGAAAATGAACTAATAAGTCAGATGCTTGTTAGAATTCATATCAAATAAGTATCTATGATTTTAATATCACTATTGTTAAAAATGCTTAAAGTTCAAAAATAAGCATTGCATTTTAAGACTTGTGATATCATTCTTATTATGTGTTGTCTTATGTTGATAGAATGCCTCCCAAAAGGACGTCAACATCTGAAGCACCAGCCATGACTCAGGCTGCCATCAAGAAACTAGTTACTGATAGTGTTTCCGCAGCTCTAGAAGCACAAGCCGGTAACATGGCAAATACTGATAATACCACTAGACCAAGAGAAGCTCCAGTAGCAAGACAATGTAGCTACAAAGAGTTAATGATCTGCCAACCTATCAACTTCAAAGGTACAGAAGGCGCTGTTGGTCTCATCCGCTGGTTTGAAAGAACTAAATCAGTATTTGATACGCGTAAAATATATATTATATATAATACGATGGAAAATCACCAATTTACCCTTGAGGACAAAGGTAAAAAGGAAACTCTTCAAAAAATATATATAATATAATATAATACGTATATTTAAATGAGAAGTATGCTTTCCCGGGTCGTTTCTGATGACGTATAGTCTAACATCTTATTATGACGAGAGTTTTGTCATTTGGTACCTCTTCTGTTGCCAATCTTTAAAAGAATGTAGATTAAAGTAGCATTACAAGGTCTGGGAGCTTGATGGTAGCCCTTAGAGAGCTTTTACATCTTTGTAGACTTTATGAGGAATATTTGGAATCTAGAATCCTGGGGTGGTTGAGACACATTAATACTCCTCATAATTCCCATAAGGAAAGGAACTTTTAATCCATTTGATAGACTATAAAACCCATGTATGAGGGCAAATGGACTAAAAAGATCCTTATGCTTCAATCCTGGCCACAGTGAGCAAAAACCTCATCTTGTCTATCCCTTACTTTGCCTATGTCCCTGAGTAACTAACTTGCTTTATTTCTGACAATAATTCTCTTTTCATCCTTCTTATTCGTTAAACACAATTTGTACCGATAGCCTTTCTTCCCATAAGGCATATATATAAGTACCCATACTTTATGTATCTTTAAACTGCAGAGCAATTCTTCTTGCCATCCAGCACAACCCAGCTTTCATCTTCAAGTGCTTCTAAAATCTTCTTGGTTCTTTTTGAGTTAGGAACAAGCTCACAAAAATAAACAATGCTGGAAGTCATTATGATTATTTTCTTCTTTGCTTTGAAACATAGACTAATAGAAGCATGAGCTCAGAGAAATTTATTCCACTTTGCTTATTGTTTTGAACTGCAGAGGTTGGATCCTCCTAGATTAAGGGATGAACGGTATGGAGGTGATAATCCTTGAATGGGGGAATAGGACTCACACTTACACAACAGATTCTAGTTTGAGAAGTCAACCATACACCCTTCGTCATCTCTAGATGAAGTAAGTAAAAAAATTACATCAGAAGAATTTGATAAATATCTCAGTGGGGTATTTCTGAATCAATCCTGTTCCAGGATTTGTTGGATCTTGAAAAAGAGATAGTCCTCATTAGGACTGGCTGTACTAACTGGTTTGCTAACAGTAATTATGAGGTTAGTACTGATTAGCTTTTAGCTGGGTGATAACAGTTAACTAAAACTAGTTTAGTTACTGCAACCTTAGCAGCTCCTGCTTGTATAACCAAGTTCTCATTTTCTTGTGCATACTGCTTCCTGAGAGCTTCAGCTTCCTCATTAGCCTCCTTTTCTTGCCTCTTAAGTCATTTCAATGTTACATCACCAAAAAGACTTGTTCTTCCTTTTCTTGGACCTTCCTCTTTTTATTTTGTTCTTTAAATTAGGAAATAGAAAATGTTTGAAGAATGGAAAAGGCCACATATTGGCAGTACAAAGCAGTCTTGAGCAGATTCATCCTCTTTTTCAGAATCCCCTGCATCAATAATGTCTTCTGTACCTGCATGATGATTAGCTTCTTGTTGACCTGCATGTATGTTAGCTTGATTCTCTGATCTAACAGGATGATAGTTCATAGAATCAGTTAAGTAATCAAGATCAAAAAGCCAAGTTGGTCCTTTCCCTGCAACCATTTGGTTTGTTCTCTAAAAAAAGGCTGGATGTCGTAGGTTTTCTTCAACTATTTTTTGGTTTCTAAAATTGTATACCCTAAAAGCTTTTTGTAGAGAAATACCAACCCTAAAAAAACCATTATTGGATTTCTACAGCAAACTTGCCCAGGTGGTACAAATAGTATTCAAGATTGGTTCACATGGCACCCAAAAAGGTCTTATAAAAACTTATAATTGGTATCTTTCCAGTTACAAAAGATTATACAGGTGTTTATTTATGATCCGCTTTGGCACATAAAATACCCTAATTCAGATCATAACAAGCAGAGAAGTACCTAACTGTTTTCAGCCCAAAAAAATGTTTGGTAAAATTGAATCTGCAAGCATTGGTCCTAGAAAGCCACTTCAATAACGGGGTCCTGTTCTTTCTCTCAGCTACTCCATTTTTGTTGTAGGGGGGGTGGAGTTCTGGCATTAATGTATTCCCTCTTGTGGCCCTTTTTGACCCACAGAATTCAATAAACTTACTGTCCTTATTTATGTACCATTATCACTTAAATAGTTTTAACTTTTTGATTTCAATTGGTTCTCAATTTGTCTTATTAAAGTCCTAAAGGATTTCCACTTGTTTCATCCTTAGTTCTTAGAAAAATACCCAACCTTACTGCTAAAATCATCAGTGATAAATAGGCAAGAGGTCTTATGGTTTTAAGCTCCTTTCAGATGTAGGTCTCCAAACAAATCCATATGAAGAAGTTATAAGGAGTGACTAATAGAGCTTACTGATTTGGCCTTACAAGAGCACACATCCTCAAAATCTAACTTACCAATTTTTATTTTACCTTTACCAGTGATATAACCTTTAAATACCTCCAAAAAGGCAAACAGGGTAGGCACCATTAAAGTCTTGAAATTCAGCAATGGCAGGCCTTCTTGTTTCCGTCATTGCCTGATTGGAATTTGGAACATCCACTATCTACAATTCCTTTATTCTTTAAAGCTATATTGTGGGATAATCCTGAACATCAATAGAAGAGATTAGGTTCTCTTAGGGGACCCAAGCATGTTTGGATTGAGTCTGCATATGTGGATCTTTGACAAAAGTTGTAACAATTTCTAAGACTGGTCCACCATTGTATTTGGAGACATTGTGACAGTTGTATCTTCTTTGGTCTCTCACAATTACAACAACCTGCTGAGGGCTTAACTATGCAGTTTCAATTTTACTCAACTTACTAACTTGCATTTACCTTAGCAGTATTAACTTTTTGTTTTGAAAAATCTGTTCTAAGTACTGTTGTCTTTTTGAAAGGCCTTGAAGATGGTGAATGAGTTTTGTGAAAAACATTTGCTGGTCTAACTCTATTCACAATGGGCTTAATAGTATTAACTTTCATGGCAAGTAATTAGGGTTAGTACTGTCTGTATGTTTAAAACTTTGACTAGCAAGTACTACCTGGAAATTTTTACCAGTTCTACGTTTAGTACTGCTGATAGGACATATTGGTTTTGTTAATGCACTCTTTGCAAATTATTACAACCTTTGTTTAACTCAGCTTTTCTAGCCATCCTCTTCTCATGGAAATCATAATCTTAATTAAATTAATAAGACTACACATACAAAAACATGCCTCCTTACAGTAAACCCATACCCCAACTCTGTCTTATCAACTTTAGGTTTTTGACTATGTGAAAATTGATTCTTAACAGTTTCCCTAGGAGTTTTTACTTGCTTGTTAGCAAAACTAGGTGTTTCTTGTTCTTTTCTTGCTGTAGACACATTTATAATCTTTACTATTCTGATTCTTACTCCTCCAATGATAGGGAGCATCAGGACCAGACCTTAGGTTGACATTCTACATTAGATTCATTGACAACTGGTTCAGACACTAATTCAGAGGGTTCTGTACTAATGTTAGAATCACAGGTATCAAATTTACTTGTTTGGGATTCATATTCACTAGGTTTAGTTTGTTTTGGACCATATGTAAATTATGAGTAATCTACTTCAATATCAGGTCCCATGGGCAATATATATTCTCTGTCTGGGTGGAGGGTACATTCATGCATTAATCTGCTGTAACAATATACCTTTCATACAAAGGTTGTTTTTCTAATCACTCTCTTTATTCATTAAAAACACTCGTGCAACAATTCATTTTCAATAGCTACAAAATACCATATATCCTGTGATCCCATACCAAGCCCAAAACTTATCATTAGCACTCATTTGGGGTATTTACAGATTACTAAGATTCTTAGAAGTACATTATGCACATTTTTCTAACATTTAGCTTTTAAATCTTCTTTTTCTTTTTGAGCTTCTACTAGCAATTTTCTTTTTTTATGGGGGGGGGGGGGGGGGGGGGGTGGGGGGTGGGGGGGGGGGGGGGGGGGTATGTTAGAACATCTGTTTTATCATCTAAATCTATCTTCATAAATTTTATCTTTTGTTCAAACCAAAGTTGTCCTTGTTGATGAGCAACTAACTGTGCTTCAACTTTCTTAAGACCTTGAGAATATGCCTTTATTTCTATGCTTGCATCACTAATGTTATTCTCTGTCTGAGCAATCATCAGTTTTTAAGATTTGCATAAGACTATTTACACTTATTTGACGGAAAATTACCTTTGTGTTCTGAGTTCTGAGTTGTTGCAAGGCCATCAAGCATAATTCTTCATCTTCTGAATGATTTGTCCAATCTACACCTTCTCCATCAATTATCACCAATGCTTTAGAATCCTCATTCTGTCCAGTTCTGCTCCCATCCTTCGTTCCCGAATTCCATGCATCCCTCCTTCTGTTGTAGCAATTGTAGCATTCAACTTTGGTTTTATCAAAGCCAACTGGTTCTTTTGCATCAAATTGTAGTTTTCTACCAGTCTTCTTGTAAAACTTTTTCATTCTCATTGAGATCATGGCCACTTGCTACTTCAAGTCCATTTCTTCAAGGTCATATTCATCAATCTGTTCCAAGTCCTCATGATCCAGTTGAGGACAACTTGATTGATTAGCAAGTAATGAGTATGATGATGTTTGTTCATACTGTGAGTTTTGACTAGAAGGATTGGGAACACAATAAGCGGTACTAACATCATTAGTACTGCTGGTGTTTTCGGAGACAAATGGTACATTTTACGGGCTAGAGGATGATGCAGTAGAGCCTTTTACATCACTCTCAAAGACTCTTAGATTATTATACAAATCATCAAAACTGAGACTGTCCACTCCTGGTTTTGTCCTCATAATTAAGGAAACTTATGACCAGGCAGAAGGTAGAGATCTTAGGAATTTTTGATTTGCATCCTCAGTAGATACACCTTCTCACTGATCTATAATTGACTCAGAAAACTTTGGAACCTGTCATTGCACTTTGTTAAAGCCCTTACTGTGTTGGATACTGAGCAATCCTTCAAACTGTTGCTTCAAGATATACTTCTTAACATCTTCTTGGATTGTCATTTCCACCAAATCTAGATTTGATGGCATCCCACATCTATTTTGCATCAGTCATCTTAGGAATTTAGCATAGGATGATATTCTTGGTAGGGCCACTTATAAGCAAGGTGGTGGTCCTTGCTTTTTCTCTCTCTTTCTATGGCGCTACAATATCTTCTGCAGTTCTTGGAGGCTGTTGGCCATTCCTGATGAGCACCTATTGAAGTTTCATGGAATCAAGGATGCAAAGACCTTATGGGAAGCAATCAAGGCTATGTTTAGAGGCAACAAAGAATCAAAGAAAATGCAGAAACCTATTCTGGAGTAGCAATATGAGAATTTTGTGGCATCAAGATCTGAAGGACTAGATAAAACCTATGATAGGTTTCAGAAACTCATTAGATAATTGGAAATTCGTGGTGAAGTTATCTCTCAGGAAGATGCAAATCGTAAGTTGCTGAGAAGTCTGCCATCAGCTTGGAACAATGTTGCTTTAATAATGAGAAACAAATCTGATCTAGACACATTGAGCATGGATGACTTGTATAATAATCTGAAGGTGTATGAATCTGAGATTAAAGGCCAATCAAGCTCAAACTCTCAAAATGTAGTTTTTGTATCTTCAGAAAACACTAGCAGTACTAATGAAGCAGTTAATACTGCTCATGAAGTTTTTACTGCTAGTTCACAGGGACAAGCTTCTTCCTCAACTTATGTTGATGATGTCATGTTTTCCTTCTTTGCTAATCAATCTAATAGTCCACAATTGGACAATGAAGATCTGGAGCAGATTGATACTGATGATCTTGAAGATATGGATCTCAAATGGCAGGTGGCCATGCTTACCATAAGGGTGAAAAGATTCTTAAAGAAGATAGGAAGGAATCTGAATTTCAATGGCAAAGAAACTATTGGCTTTGATAAGACAAAGGTTGAATATTAAAACTGCCACCGGAGAGGTCACTTTGCTAGAAAATGCAAGGCACCAAGGAATCAGGGGAATAGAAATGGAGATGGTCTAAAAAGGAATGCACCAGTGGATACATCTACTACAACTGCCTTGGTTGTTCAAGATGGGATAGGTGGTTATGATTGGAGCTTTCAAGCTAAAGAAGGCATCACAAACTTTGCTCTAATGGCCTATACATCCCAAGGTTCATCAAGTTCATCAAGTTCAGATTCTGAGGTACATACTTTCTCTAAAGATTGCTTAAAATCATATGAACTCTTCAAAAACAGTATGATCAACAGCGTGAAGCTCTTATAAAATCTAATCTAGAAATTATAGGTTATCAAATGGGATTAGAATCACTAGAAACTAGGATAGTTGTTCATGAAAAAAATGAAGTTGTTTATGAAGAAGACATTGCATTTTGAAAGTATGATGTCCAAGTGAAAGATATCTCTATCAAAGACCTTAAAAATCAGTTAAAAGAAGCTTTAAAAGAGAAAGATGATTTGAAACTTAAACTAGAAAAATTTAAAGAATCATCAAAGAATCTAACTAAACTGATAAATAGTCAAATAAGTGCTAAAGACAAAGCTGGTCTTGGTTATGATAGTCAAATGAATGAGAGTGAAGTGGTTCATAGTGTGTTTAACAGTAGAGAAAGTGATGTAGATAATAGTCCTGTAAATGATAGATTCAAAACAGGTGAAGGGTTTCATGTAGTTCCCCCTCCCTACACTGGGAACTACATGCCCTCAAGACCTGACTTATCCTTTGTTGGGTTAGATGATTCTGTCTATAAGACTAAAGTGAGTGAAACTATTACTACTGCATCAAAAACTAGTAAGGATAATTTGGAAAAACCTAAAACTGTTAGGCCTAGTGCTCCTATCATTGAAGATTGGGACACTGATAGTGATAATGATAGTGTGTTTAGACCTAAAACTGATCAGACAAAACCAAAGTTTACAAAAATCAATTTTGTCAAATCTGATGAGAATGTGAAATCTGTTAATAAGGAAAACACACATAAGCAAGTAGAGTATCCCAGGAAAAGTCAAAGTCCTAGGGGTAATAGAAGAAACTGGAATGGAATGATGACTCAGAAACTAGGGAATGGTTTTGAGTTTATAAAGAAAGCTTGTTTTGTTTGTGGGAGTTTTAATCATTTAATCAAAGACTGTGATTTTCATGACAATAAAATGGTAGAAAAACCTGTGTTGAATAATAAGGGAAGGGTTACTGGTCAAAGGGAAATTAGACCAGTATGGAACAATGCTCAGAGGGTGAACCACCAAAATAAATTTACTCACCCACATCCTAAAAGGAATTTTGTTCCAACAGCAGTTGTAACAAAGTCAGGACAAGTACCAGTTAATACTGCTAAGCAAAGCTCTCCAAGAGCAGCAGCATCAATTAGTACTGCCAGGCCTGTTAATACTGCTGCCCCTAAACCAAAAGTGAATGATGCATTACCCATAACATATTCTTATTTTAAAGCACATTCACCAGTAAAAAGGGCTTTTAACCAAAAATCAGCAGCTAAAACCAATAATCTTAATGAAAAAGTTAAAACTGCTAGGGTTAACAATGTAACTACTGCTGGGCCAAAAGCAGTAGTTAGTGCTGCTGTGGGAAATGGGGAAAATGCTGTTAAGTCCTCAGCATGCTGGATTTGGAGACCAACAGGAAATGTTATTGACCATAACTCCAAAGACAGTGGATCATACATGCTTAAAAGATTTGACTATGTTGATCTACAAGGCAGACTCAAGTCAGTAATGGCTTGGGTCCCCAAGAGAAACTAATTCTCTTATTTTGAGTGCAGGGTAATCCACAATATACTTTACAAGATCAAGGGATTTTTGACAGTGGATGCTCTAGGCATATGACTGGAAACAAGTCCTTTCTTACAGATTATCAAGAGATTGATGGTGGATTTGTTGCATTTGGAGGAAGTCCTAAAGGAGGTAAAATTACTGGAAAAGGTAAAATTAGGACTGGGAAATTAGACTTTGAAGATGTATACTTTGTAAAGGGGAAACGTAAGTTAACCTTTTCTCTGTCTCAGAAATGTGGTGACAGGGAAAACCATGTCTTTTCACTAAGACTGAAAGTTTAGTTCATCTCACAGACTTTAAGCTACTTTATAAAAGGGTTGAGTCTTGGCTTAAAGTTCCCAGGAAGAACAAACAGGTACCAATGTTTGATCTAAAGAATGTTGTTCCTTCAGGAGGTTTGACTTGTTTATTTGTAAAGGCTACAATATATGAGTCTAATTTATGGCATAAGAGGCTTGGTCATATAAACTTTAAAACTATGAACAAACTTGTGAGGAGAAACCTTGTAAGAGGTGTGCCTTTAAAGCCTTTTGAAAAAGCCTCTTGTGTTGCTTGTCAGAAGGGTAAAGCAACACAAACCTCTTGTAAGACCAAGCTTGTGAGCTCTATCAGCCAACCCTTACAAATGGTTGCATATGGACTTATTTGGCTGCGAACATTTGTAAGGAGTATCAATCACAAGATATATTGCCTTGTTGTCACTGATGAACGTTATAGGTTTAGTTGGGTTTTCCTTTTTGGCCACTAAGGATGAGACTAGTAGGATCCCTTAAAACAATTTTAGTAAATGGCATAGAAACAAATAAATCATAAGGTTAAAATCATCAGATGTGACAATGGAACTAAGTTTAAGAATAATGACATGAATCAGTTATGTGGGATGAAATGGATTAAGAGGGAATTTAGTGTTGCCAAACCCACAACAAAATGGAGTTGCTGAAAGAAAGAATAGGATACTAATAGAGGCCAGCTACGGATATATAGCAGATTCATCTTACACCTACTACATTTTGGGCTGAAGTAGTTAATACTGCTTGTTATGTTCAAAATAGGGTTTTAGTGATCAAGCCTCACAACAAGACACCTTATGAACTATTACATGGTTTTATTTGAGACACCTAGTATAAGCCCTTTATGAGACCTTTTGGGTGTCCTGTGCCTTTTTAATCCTTAGATCCCCTAGGAAAATTTGATGGGAAGGCTGATGGAGGGGTGGGTGGGGAGTCGGGGGGGTGGGGAGTTGGGGGTTGGCTTCTTGGTGGGATACTTTAATAAATAGCCAAAAGCTTTTAGGGTATTTAGACACTAGAACTAGGAAAGTAAAAAGTAAAGGAGCACCGGCTTACAACCTTTCTTGGAAAACAAACCCAATGTTGCAGGGAGAGGCTAGTTAGCTCTTTTGCTATTTGGGGGGGGGCTTTCCTACAAACTCTATGAATTATGAGCTAGTTACTTCAGGGAATCAAACTAATGGGAATGCAGGTATCAAAGATAATGTTGATGTAATACCTACTCAACAATATATTCTGCTACCATTACTTTCTGATAGTCTATAGAGCTTAGAGGATGTATTTACTGATGATGCTGGTAAAAAGACTACTGAAGTACCAACAAATGAGGATGCAAGAAATGGCCAAGAGAAGGAAGGAGGAGCTTCAAATAAAGAAGGTGACCAGAATGTGCAGAATTTAAGAGCTGAATTGGATAAATTACTTGTTCAACAGAAGGAAGCTTATGCTAACATCACTAACAGAGTTTCTACTGTTAGTCCATCTGTTAGTGCTGATGGGCAAAGTTTTATTAATGCTAATAATCTTCCAACTGATCCCCTTATGCCTGATTTGGAGGATACTACTGATCTTCTAAATACTGGTATCTTTAGTTGTGCATATGATGATAAAGATGTGGGTGCAAAGGCTGACCTCAACACTTGGAAACAACCATGAATGTCCGTCCTATTCCTACAACCAGAATTACAAGGATCATCCTAAAGACCAAAGATATTAGAGACATAAATTCTGCTACTCAAACAAGGAGGATGACCAAGTCTTCTCAAGAACATGCTATGGTCAGTTACATCAAAAAGCAGAGGAGAACCAACCACAAGGATTATCAAAACTGCTTATTTGCCTGTTTTCTCTCACAAATGGAACCCAAGAAGGTGACACAAGCTTTGACAGATCTAAGCTGGAAAGAGGCAATGCAAGATGAGTTGCTATAGTTTAGATTGCAAAAGGTTTGGAGATTGGTTGATTTACCCAAAGGCAAGCATGCCATTGGAACAAAATAGGTCTATAGAAACAAGAAAGATAAGAGAGGGATAGTAGTTAGAAACAAGGCAAGACTGGTTGTACAAGGTTACACCCAAGAAGAAGGAATTGATTATGATGAGGTTTTTGCTCTTGTTGCTAGGATAAAAGCAATCAGGTTATTTTTGGCCTATGGGTTTATTGTGTACCAGATGGATGTGAATAGTGCCTTTTTATATGGTACTATTGAAGAGGAGGTGTATGTGTGCCAACCTCCTAGTTTTGAAGATCCACAGTTCCCTGACAAAGTTTATAAGGTAGAAAAAGCTTTATATGGTCTACATCAAGCTCCTAGAGCCTGGTATGAGACCTTGTCTACCTATTTATTGGAAAATAGATTTAGAAGAGGCACTATAGATAAGACTTTGTTCATCAAGAAGGATAAAGGTGATATCCTGTTAGTGCAGGTGTATATTGATGACATCATCTTTGGGTCTACAAAGAAGTCATGATGTGTTGAGTTTGAGCAGATGATGCACAAGAGATTCAGACTATAAGTTCTATGGGGGAGCTCACTTTCTTTTCTTAGGGTTACAGGTTAACGTAGAAAGTTGAAGGAAGTTCAGCAGCCAGACAAGGTTATGTGGTGATATATTAAAGAAATTGAATTTCACTTCAGTAAAGGACAACTTATCACTCCAATAGAGATAACTAGGCATTTCACAAGGGAATGAAGAAGTTAAGGATGTGGATGTTTCATTCCTTTATACAGATTATATGAATTGGATCATTGATGTTACTGAAAATTCTAGGCCTGACATAATGTTTGTTGTTTGTGCTTGTGCAAGGTTCCAAGTTACTCCTAAAGTCTTACATCTTCATGCAGTGAAGAGGATCTTTAGATACTTAAAAGGTTAGCCTAAATTAGGCCTTTGGTATCCTAGAGATTCACCATTTGACTTGGAAGCCTTTTTTGATAGTGATTATGCTGGAGCTAGCCTTGGAAACAGGGGGGAAATCCCAACAAGAGGTTTCAATTCTCTTGGCAAAAGGTTGATTTTATGGCAATGTAAAAAGCAAACTATAGTTGCCAATTCCACTACTGAAGCAGAGTATGTTGCTGCTGCTAATTGTTATGGATAGGTGTTGTGGATCCAAAATCAAATGCTTGATTATGGGTTTAATTTCATGAACACCAAGATTCACATTGATAATGAAAGCACCATTTGTATTGTGAAGAATCCAATGTTTCATTCTAAAACCAAGCACATTGAAATAAGGCACCATTTCATTAGAGATTCTTATGAGAAGAGGCTCATTCAAGTAATTAAGATACATATAGATCACAATGTTGTTGATCTACTCACAAAGGCATTTGATGTTAGCAGGTTTAACTTTTTGATTGCTAGAATTGGATTACTTAATCTCTGAAGATGTGTTTGTTAGATTTATGATTGATGTGGTTTGAAGATGGTATTAGTGATGAATTTGGAGTTAAAACTGGTAGTTGTAAGACTAATGCTGCTAGGAAGGATTTGGTGATGCTGGGAGAAAGTTAGTACTGTTGAGCCGAAGTTAGTACTGCTGAGCCAAAGTTAGTACTGCTGAGTCATAGTTAGTACTGCTGGGTTACCATTACTATTGCTTGTTACCGTTGGGGATAATACTGCTGAGGGGGTTTAGTGTAAATATAATAGTTTCTTTGCTAGTAGGTTTGCTATTAACTATATAAAACCATTCTCAATCACTGTCACTTGCTAAAGAGTTTTTGTGACACATCAAGAGTTTATAGCATTTCTGTTGGGAATTAGAGGCTTCTACAACTTAATGCTGCTGGTTCAAGTTTGTGCTGCTGCTGAAGATTAGAGAAAATAGTCTAAGTCATTAGTACTGTTAGTATAATAGTTAGTGCTGCCAGTACAAAGTGTTAGTACTGTTAGTTTATTAGTACTGTTAGTTATGTAGTTAGTACTGTTAGTATAAATAGTTAGTACTGCTAATGTGATATGCATGAGATATATTAGGAATAGATATGCATTGATTAGTAGACGTATTTTGTAAGCCTATTAGGGTTTCTTGGTGTATAAAAGAAACCCTATGGCATAGTTAAAATATAGAATTCATATTTCATAGTTAGTTGTTTTATAGCTTCAAGGTTATCTTGTAACCCTATCACTATTCAGAGTGATCGTTATCATATTGAAGCTAAACGTTTAGTAAAAATCTTATTTACTTTGTTATTTCTCTTTAGTATTGACAAACTAGATTCTGCATAGATTGTGCTATTCTTCAATCTTAGTTTCTACTATAGTTGTCTTATATCTATCTAACACAACTAAGCTTTAACAAGCTAAATAAGATCTGTTCAGAAGGGATCAACAATTTTAGACTTCATCAATCGTCAATTCATATATTGGAACAAGTTTGATTCATGTAGAATAACACCATCATTTTTTCCAGTTTTCACAAGCTTGATTCATATAAAATCACACAAGTCACCTGCCAAGAGCTTGTTTGATGTTGGCTCTAGCAGGATTTCCATCGTCATTGTGATTACTTTCGTATCACTCTGATGTTCTGATAATATCACAAGGATAATGCGTAGGACTCTTACATTATAACTTGTTTTCACAATGTGTGAGCAACAAATACATTTGGATAGTGTCCTAATGAGATTTATAGATGATCTCTTGGATTAGATCAGTGTGAACTTTAGTTTTTAGGTGAGCGGAGGCTGGAAGAGTTAGACTGCCACCTTTTTCAATTCTCCAACTACTCAGACGTAGAAAGTTAATAGAAATGCGTGTAATCTTTGTGAGAAATGAAACAAAATCTTTTGAGAGATACTGAGTGGCTAAGGAGGGTTGTGCATTACATCATTAGGTCTATGATGTCAGTCTTTAATGTCAGCAATCATCTTTGTGATTCTTGACAGCAGATGTATTGACTCGGTTTTTGCTTAAGTGTAAGGAGGGCTTCTTTCTTTTCGCCCTTTATCTTAACTTTTCTTTTTAATTTTTCAACCCCTTTAGTGCTTACTGAGACTTCATAACTAGTACCTTGTTGGGTTTGTTCCAGTACTTGCTCCATCTCAGTCGGCACTTTTCCTTTATTCTCACTTTTACTCCTTTTTTACATCCTGCCTAAGGACTTCTACACTATCTAGTGGAATGTCCTTGGGTAGATCCCTACAGTTCTGGCTGGATCATGGGAACGAATACCTATACCTATCCACCTTATAACTCCAATACAGTAATTTAAATGGTCAGTCTTTGGTACTTCCAAATTTCATCCAACACATAACCATTTGCTCCCACTTCATATGTGCATCAATTAATCAAAAGAGTTTAGCACATATATGGGTTATTGTACCACTATAGACATCTTAAAATTAACATATTTATATCCATATTTTTTAAATCACATTTTCTTCCTTATTCAAAAAAATGTTAAATTCTGATATTTTGGATATCAATTGATTCACTATTTATGGTTGCAGGGAAGAAAAAATGTCCAATTCTTAACAAGCTGATTATTGGAACATTTTTAATGCTCCCCCTCAAATTATGAGGGTATATAAGACAGTGCTGAGTACAATAATTTGAAAGAATTTGAATTTACTAAGAAATTCTTGAAAAACTTTATACTCGAGCACTCCTTATTATCACCATAAAGTCCACACTACATATATACATTTTCACAAGATTTCTAATATACGAGAAATTGACATGATATGGATAAGGACACAATATGACAAAGTCATATCGTCCGTTCAAGCAGCCTGAAGTCATTTCTGTATTCTCTCCCTCCAACGAACTTTTCCAAATTCCTCATCAATCTCCTCTCAAACAGCTGCTGATCGATCGCCTTGATCATGATGCGAGACCTTCATCTGTCCAAGTTACTCCATTTTCTCTTTGGCAAGTAATCCATCCTCAGGTTGTTAGAAATATCATGAAGAACTCGTCAAACAGATGTAAGTGTGTCATCACAGAACTTGTATAGTTCATCGGAGCGCATCAACCTGTTCCTCTTGAACTTATCTTGATAGATGATACCTTGAGGATTTTTGTATGTAGTGTATGGTGTCAGTTTGGAGATGCCAGATCTGAAAAGCTCAGGCTTGGTGATGTTAAGTTTCTTCTGGTAGCTTTCGACTCCCAGTTGAAGGTCTTCCACCCGCTTAAGAATAACAATGCGCCTGGTGAACATTCTCAATGCTACATTCAGGTCGAAAATGACATCTTGCTCTAAGTTGGAGAGTTTCTTTTGGACCAAGAGAAGCAGCAGATCTTCAATATCACGCAGATTAAGTCTTGGGAAGTCGCCTTCCTTGAACTTGTGTAATGATTGATCTTCTCATCTTCGACCCGATATCTCCTCCAAAATAGCCTTAACCATACCACTTCAATCACTTTTTACATGGGTTAATGCATGATTCTTTTCTCTAGAGACAACATCATCAGCTTGGATTCCTTGTTGCTTGGCGATTAGCCATAGACTTTTGTCTTTTTTAGGGACCAAGTGTGTTGAGATACCCCACATAGTAAATTTATCTTAAGCTACCTTTACTGGACTCCATAACTCTGGAACCATGTCTTTGATGCCTTCAATATTATCATATCTATCAGCCTTGGTCTTTGTTGTATAAGTTGTGTATTTCCTGCTAGAACTTCCACCTTTTAGATATTCAAGGTCGTTGTTGAAGAAGTAGTCTGCCAGGAGGGGAAAGGAATACTTGACGCCCATTGAGCTTCAATCAACGGCAGCGGCTTGCTAAGATCAAATGGATATTCATGGCCTTCAGGGTTGTTCCAGTCAAGTTGATCCGTTACAGCTTTATAACACTCTTCAAAGTGATATTCTAGTTCCACAAAGCTTTTGCAAGTTCCTTTAAGAAGGTTGAAGGCTGGTCCTATGAGAATCTCTTGTGTCAGATTATCAATCTTCAGATTGTGCATGACATAGGCTGAGAATTCAATAGGAGTACTCAACAGCTCATCGAACGTGAGAGGAGGCTTCTTTGCCTGAGCAATTTTGCTTAACCATTGTTAGGGCGGTCTAGAATCAACAGATTTTGTAGCACTCCATTCAGGGTCAGAAGTTGGAGGTCTCTCAAGTATCTTGAACCAATCATTCCTTAGAGTTTCCTTGACATTGGGTTGATCCTTAGTGTTACCCATGTCATTTCCTTGATCTTGTGGCATTTCAGTGTCTGTAGTCTCAAACACTGGTCTTCTTCTTGAGTAGACTTGCCAGATGATTTCGGCTGAGACTTGGAGCCTTTGAAAGAGCTTGATTTAGACTCTTTTGACTTAGAGCCTCTTGATGGTTCAACATCCTTGCTTTTCTTCTTTTTCTTTAACCATTGGTCTGGTCCAGCTGGAGGGTCTTCATCCTTGTCCTTGTCTTCACGGCTTCTCTACTGGATCAGTGCATCGTAGAGGTTTCTGTGTTCTTCAGCAGCTCGATACGATTTACTTTTCTCCAATTTGTCTAACAGGATCTTCTTCAATTCAAACTCAGTAAGTGATGCTGCTACCTAATATGTTAATTACGGTTGAGAAGAAGATTTAGACAAGACTACATTCTCAAGTGATTCTGTAACAGTACTCTGGATCATAGGAGTGGCAAAGTTTGATACTTCCTTAGGTAGAATCTGAGGCAGTAGACTTTTGACTTCATCCTTTATAATGTCTTTACTGATTTCTCGACAACATCTATGTATAACTTCCTCTCTTCTTGAGCTTTCTTTTCAAAATCTTGAGTGTAAGACTCGAGAGCTGTTCTAGTAGCATATCCAATTCTTGTGCTCTTAAAGGTCAATCCACCATTTGTTGGAAAGTTGAGATTTGGACAGATTTAGGGGTTGTTGCTGCTCCGTTTGTTTGCGTTGAGACAGAGCTCCGTTTCCAAGGGTTAAGGACATCTTTTGATCAAAACTAAACAAGGAATAAAAGTCAGGAAGTGCAGGAATTAAGGTTGTTGTTAGAACAGTTGTTGGTGTAGGAGTTGGTGTCTTCAGTTGTGGAAGAGGAGTTGATGACATCAAATATTGTCTATTTTTTAGATGTCATTTAATTCCCATTGTTAAAAACCCAATTTGTATAATTATTGCAACGGATTGTTATTAATCGTTTGTATTTAAGAATTGTAGTAATACGGAAAGTTTACTTGGTGAATATTAGCAACGCGCGCGCATTTATAGAGCTTTAAACGAAGATATTGAATATTTTTACTATTCTTGACAACCAATAAGCTTGTATCCATCAAGGCAGATTATGGGTATTTGTGGCTGCACTCACCAAAAAGACAACAAAAGGACAAGACCAGTACGCCGTATCAGGAAAGGCAATACGCGTTTCCAGTATAGGGGAATAATAAATTATTTTGGAAGATATTCCAATGTGGTCCCTTACTCAAGAAACTCCAAGTACACCGTATCCCACACCTGGGATACGCCGTATCAACACCGACTCAGACCCTATAAATACAAAAACTTTAAAGAAGTTTTATGTGTGCTAAGTCATATTCTCGATACCTAAACCAAAAAAATCGATTTTTAGATGAGAAAAAGAGCGGAAGAGGTCTCGCAACACATTCCAATCTATAGGAGACAACGTGTAATTTCTTATACTTTTGTAATCGTTCAGTTTTTGGTATCATTCGTTAACTCGGTTAGTTTACCTTGGCTAAGACATTACTCTTGTATTAATTATGATGTTTGAAGGCTAATACCTTCGGGTATTAGCCATTATTATGAAGATCTGAATGTTTGGTTTTGTTTATATCTCGATTTCTTAATTTATCATTGTATGCTTGTTTATGTTTATCAATATACTTATTTATGTGCTTTTGTATGCGACCTATCATTTAACTGGATCTAGTGATACAGACCAAGTAATCTAGATGCCAGGATAGCTCTCCATATAGTAATTATACATCTAGAATCATAGGATCACAAATATTATCCTGCTAAAACCGTGTGCTAAGCGATACGCTTCTGGCCTTTATAGTTAACGAAATTGGCCTATTTGGTTTGATTAAACAAGTTGACTTAGCAGGTGAACCTAGATAATTAACAAATAACGTTCTGATCATGGTAGTTGGACATAGTGGACTATAGAGTTATAATTGCCAGTAAGCAGTTAAGTGGGTTAAAAGTATACAAGACTCTATGAGCTAGGGAATATTAAACAAGATACCCTTGCCTTTAATCCCTAAGATTTTAATTATAATCCGCAAATTAGGATTGCCTTTATTGCAGCATGCTTTAATTGTGATAGAAATTAGTGTGTCTAGGTCTTAGGGATGAAGTCCTACCTAAGTCTAAGAATTGAAATGCTACTCGAGATAAGGTAATCTTGCACTTAATAAACAATAATAACTTCTTAATTGGATTAATGATGGCTAACTACAGTTTTCTATTTATAAGGCTTGACCCTTTTTATCTTTTGTTAATTTTCTTGCATGGGTTAAAGGTGTCTTGGAATTGATTGTAAGTCACACCAAAACCGAGGCAGTCTCTCAGGCTGAACCCCCCCTTTTACCTTAGACTAACTTAGATTAGAAAAACCAAAGTATTAATAAATTAAAAGTGTTCCTCGCTCTTAGTGATCAACACCCTACTTTCCACGAAACTCCCACCAACCGGGTACACTGCCCGTTAAAGTGTTGTTTTTGGTTAAGTCGGTAAAAATAAATTTAAAACTTGAATCATAATTTAACACAACACAACGACACAATCAAGTTTTTGGCGCCGTTGCCGGAGAATGAGAATTAATCTTGATTTTTATTTGATATTTTGGATTTTATCTTAGATTGATCTAACTCTTAGGATTAGTGTAATTTAGATTTGTGTATAATTCTGTATATTCTGTATATTTGCTTGTATATTTGTGTGTTTGCATATTTAATTGTTTTCATAATACACTGTTCTGGTCGATAAATCGATACGGCGTATCCACTTCCATTGGATACGGCGTATCTAACTTTTTATCCAATACAACGTATTCATTCAAAAAGATTAATACGGCGTATTCTGTTCCATTGAATATGGCGTATTGACTGTCTGATACAACAACAGTTCTGTTTTTCGCATTCAATTTCCGTATATCTGTGTTTTCTTTCACCTGAGCCCATCTTACTGATTGTTTATCCCTTGTTTCAGGTGGTGCATGACAAGAAGTTCAACTAAGGAACTATTTACACCTTTTAAGGATCCGGAACGAGAATTTTGATCATCTAGGAAGCACTTCAAGACACTAAGTCTTGACGAATCGAGATCGCCTGATTTCGATCTAT